>VUQS01036706.1:10088-29253 GCA_015108495.1 Heterochromis multidens
TTTGTAATTTTCTTTTATGGAGAGTGAATATAGACTCAGAGAAATAGGGAGTGCAGTAGGAGCTTGTGTTCTGCTGACGTTGAAATTTTATGCAAGAATTGTTCATTTTCTACTGGAATGAATAGACTGAGTAGTAACATTTATACACACAAAGTGAGCCGGCTCCTAGGTTATAATTTGCTGAAGGTCTTTTTTCCTTAACTGTGGATTGAATTGGCTGGTTGTCAACAAGGAACCACTTAAGAAATACTGACCAAATATGCTAACCAGACAGCAGCAGATATTGGCGTGGCTCTTCTGTTTATAAGGTGTATTTGGTGTTGAGCTGATACAAATTTTAAGTAAAAGGAGAAACAATTCCAATGTGTATACAGTGGCCAATAATAACTACTTAATTGGCTAGCAAGCTAATGTAATATAAGAATAAGTGAGATGATGGTTTTCATAGGAAAGGATGGGATTATTGCTCATTTATTTCTAGCTTTGTTATCAGTTAAGCTGCAGAATTATTCTGCTTTCAGTCTGCTACATTATGGCTTGGTCACGCTAGAGTGAAAATAGGAAGGCAATCTCCCTGCCAACAGGAAAAATCGGTGGTTGTCAGGTGATTGCATTGAATTCTTTCACATTCACCAATCATTTGCAAGTAGTTGTGGCAACCAGCTGGTTTTCCAGGTGTTGAGTGTGCAACACCCTCCACTTCTGAGTGGCCACTTTTGTGCACAGGTCACCTGACAGGAGGCAAACTGCCTCCGAACCAACTGCAGTCACTCTCAGACAGATTGGTGAAGGTTTGCAAATAATTGCTGACTAATTTATAAACAACAACAGATTGCCAATCAGATTGCAATCAATCTGAGCCACCTTGTTGTATTCTGGTTATATTCTGTATAAAAGCAAGGTTGCTGAGCACCTATGTCATTCTGCAGTTAAATCACTATCCTGCAGCAACTAGGTCACTATTTGAATTTCTGTTTTTAAATCTATAAGGTTCTGGATGTTCTCTGAATGTAAGTTGTTAATGCAAGTTTCTGTTTAATGTGAATTTCTGTGTATGTAGACAACAGATTTGCAATTTTTGCCAATTTGTCACAGTTAATCACCATATTATGACAAACAGCCAACTTGACCCCATTCGATTGCACACTGATAGCAGACTGACTGTTTTCCCCAGTGTGCCTATAGCATTACTAACATAGCAAAGAGGCGTGTTTAGCATGCACGACATGATGCTTATCATTAAGAGGGTTGTTTTTGAAGTACATAAAGATAAGGGGAAATTATGGGGCCATTGCGTAACTTTCCAGCAATATATTTCAGGAACAACTTAACAACCTACAGTGAAGACACTGCTTGACTGTTCAACTGTAATGCTACTGTGCTACATGTGCTGCAGAAAGTACTGAGTGTATTGAACTGAACAAAATATAGTGAAGCATTTCTGAATTACACCAATACATTATGTTCTAAAAAAAAAAAAAAATCAAGATTTTGCATTGCCACATATTGGACAACATCGATATATTGCTTAAATAAACAAAGTTTCAGTCTTTAATAAACAAAATTTTACTTTTATTCTTCCTAGTTTACCTCATATGACTGAAAATAAATTTAAAAGTAAAGTGTAGTACTTTGTTTTTGCTTTTCTGCTTTACAGCAGAAAAAATACTGATATGTTTTCATGAAAAATAGTTCACCCAGAGCAAGGTTACTTACTTAAGCAACCAAGGTAATGTCTAATCTATTTATTAAAAATACTTTCAAGCCTTACTGCCATTAGCAAAATGGCATTGATGACTAATTCGAGACCTTGTATTGCTAAATGCTGTGTAATACTGATGTCAAGAGAAAGAAACTAATTCATTCAATAATGAGTCATAACAGTTGGATAATGAAATGTAATCTTTAAAGCAAGGATGTACTGATTTACTGGTTAATATTCTCCTTATTCTTCTTGTTGCTATAGTCCTAGTGGTACTAATGGCTTCCCTATCCTATCAGTTTTGCATCCTTCTATCTGCGATCCAAATCACAAGCTCGTATGAGTGAATTTGTTTTCATTTCAGAAAGTGCGATGGAGGCCTAAATGACTGTAAAGCAGTTTATTTTTTAAAAAACCACAAAACTAAGAGAATCAGACAACCATAAAACCATCAGCATCACCACTGGCTTATTGGCAAAATTATTTTAACCATTGTTATCCACCCAGAATTTCACAATCCTGCATTCCCACTTTAAAAACTTAATTTGCTAAATATCTCCCCAGCTTAAAATAATGGTCTTAATTGGTTGATGCAGCAATTTATTATGCATGCAAACACAAGCTTTAATTTGCTTTTTTTTCCCTGTGTCATTTATTGTAATTACACAGTTAGCACTCCCTTTGGATCAAAACAAGTGTCCTTGCTATGATTATTAGTTTATTCAGATCTGTAAAGCAGTCACTGAGTGTCGTCCTGAGGATTGCTTGGAACAGCAGGAATTCCCATGCTTTAGACTATAATCAAATCTGTGACTGGTTTGAAACCTCCAAGCAATCGTTCACTGGTAAATGATTAAGACTGCCACACTTAGGTGCATGAAGCTATATAATATGACTTCATTAACATTCTATTGTTATAGATGAAATTTGAACCAGTGATTCGCGATCCAAATTAAGAGCTGCACAGTTTTCTTTGATTGTGAAACTGATTCCAGTGTTTAAAATAACAATTATGTCAACAGTTTGTTTATTTTGTTTTTCTTATATATGCCTCCATTTTTACCAAGGAAATAAAAGTAATATTGATTATGTAAAGGAAGTGAATTTTTTTAAGCTTTTCAGATCTTCATCACACTGGCTTTGAATATGTAGCTGGTGCAAAATTGATGTTATAAAACCGCTAAATATCGGCTGCTGCCATTGGGAAATGTCATCTTTACTTGTTGATATACAGTCAATAAGGCCAATACTGGCTGATACTGATATTCGGCCAAATATTGGTGCATCCCTAATTTCACTTTTTTAAAAATGACATTACTTAGTTGTTTTTAATCGTTTTTGTGTTGTATTTCATCTAAATGGTATCAGTAGTGTAAACTACTTTTCTTTACAAAGCTACAAAAAAAATCTCCTATTAGAAATTGTTAAGTACTTGCTGTAATTGCAGAAAAGGTATTTAAGGCCTCAGTGGCACAGGCCTAGAGACCAGTGAGTCGATAGAGATTGCCATGTTCACCTGTAGTTTGTATCGAAGATGCCGACTTGTGTGCAAATACTCACCAACTACTTGCTGAGCAGTAGTGAAACTTGAGAAAGTGCAGCAGACATGTAGAATGTTTGCTGCCATCGAAGTAAAAGCTGTACCTCACCACTACAACCAACATATTTCAAAAGGTGCAGCTTTTACTTTGAAGATGAATGTTCTCCATTTCTGGTTTGGGTCACACTTTTCACTGTTTCTCTACCGCTTGGCAAGTAGGTAGCAAGTGTTTACAGACAAGTCAGCATCTCCCATGCAAACTACAAGTAACTAATCTGATAGTGACCGATTTCACCTAGCGACAAAAAGCAACCTTCAGCAACCACTTGCTAACCAACAATGCACATTTTTCCCTAGTGGCCTGTGGTTGCCAGGGGGTCGCCTACTAGTCTGAAAACATGCTTTTGTTTAATTAAGATTCAGGTTGAGATATGAGACTTACTAATTTTATATTACACATAATGAACATATTGTATTTATCAACATAGTAATGGTCATTTCTACACACATGTATGAAATGTATTTAAATTATGCTGACGTACAGCAACTGCCAAAGCATTTTGTGAGAATTGGCAGGATTATCTGCCAGTTCTCACAGGATTTACTGGGGGATTGAGTCATGAAACCTAATAAAATGACAAGAGGGGAAATTATATCGGCAAAAGGGCTGTGTGTCTTGCTCTGTGTACTGTTCTAACTTTCCTGTGTGAACTGTGAATTATATCGAATTTGATGGCACCATTAGACCTGAGTTTGGCTGGTTTCGGCTGAATTTTCACTTCCCTTAAACAGCATGAGATGTAACACCCAGCACAGTGAGAAAGCTTGCCAAAACTAGACCCAGTGGGGAGCAGGCCATTCCACATGACACCGACATGCCATCCAAATCTGAACTCAAGAAGGGCTTACAAACATCTCTGTAGTCACTGTGTTCAGTCGTAATCTTTTTCATTATCTGCATTTTGCATTTGCTTTTTAGAAATGGTTATGTTAATTGTTTGCTATAATTAAAGTTAAGGAGGCATGAATCCAGGCTTTAAGGGAGAAAGCATGCTGAAGAAGATAGCAGGAATGATAGAGAGCAAGGGAGCTGACCCAGTTAGCAAAGAAGAGAGAGAAAGATGGAGAGAGAGAGGTGATAGGAGGGAGCTGTGTGCCAGCATCACAACTGTGGTTGGGGACCTGCTGGGCCATCTGGCGGCCCTGTAATTGGGTTGGGGTTTTACACCTGAGCGGCACACCTCTAAAGAGATGGCTGGAGCAAAAAAAAAAAAAAATAGAAGCAGAAACAAGCAGTGTATTGTGTCCTGCTGGGAGTGACAGTTAAAGTTGAGAAGAGGTTAGATCAATTGCTACCCTAGTATCTCCTAAATTTGTCTTTCTTTTTTTTTCTTGTATTTGTATTTTGCTCTTTCAGCTTGCTTCACCCACGGCTTACAAGATGGCAAGATTTGATTTAGCACGTCATCACTGGGTCAGAAAGGACAAGCTGCAGTGTGACTGTAAAAGGAAAGTGCATCCATTTTGTGCATAAACTACAACTTTATTTAATGCTGTTCATAAAGTGAGATGTAATAGTGACAGGATAGACAGTAACTTTGAGTTGCAATGGCTCTACACTATGATTACATTGTGATGACAGCCCTCTGAAAAGAAAAAAGGTCAACACTCTCTGGTTTTCTCTAAAGATAAATAAGCTCATATCCACTCTAAATGAGACTGGGTTTCGCTTGGACTGCCTACTGTGAGGCACTGAAGATAATACGGAAGTTGTCATCTTACTCGAATGGGCAGGAAGTCATTAAGGCACAAATATGAGCTGAATTAATGTTTCATTTTTGCTCATGATGTGAGGGCTGATGTGAGAGGCGTAACAGACGCCATGGGTGGTCCTCCACACGCACTGCTCATATTTGGGTGACTTTTCATGTGACATTTTGTACTGAGAAGCATCAGTCTCACACAAGCCTAAAGAAAATTATGTAAAATCAAAGCTCAGAGCATTATTTCATTCAGATGTGTGTCTCTTTCTGGATATTTGAAAGGTTTCTAATTAATTATAATGGTGTCATTTACATAAGAATTTGCACCTACTGTCTGCCAAATTCCTTAGAGAAATTATTATTACCTAAGAAAAAGACCCTTTCAGACATGCACCTCTTTTCATTAACTGATGACATTTGAATGGTCAACTTCATGTCTGAATGAGCACTCTTGTTCCTTTACCCTAAAATTTGCGGCAGCATTCCTACTAAGTTGGACTTCATAGGAATTACTTACTAGCTGTGACAAAATATCAACTATTTGGAATTCTTTTTGTTTTAAATGCATTAGAACCTAGACAAAGCAATCAGATTAGGGAGGTCTTTTATCCTCAGGTGGGGACAATATTTCTGATGAATAATTTGTGTGTACAACCTGTAGAGTGTGGTGGTGTTGAAGAAGAGCTAGCAAGCTCAGAGAGGAACGGAGATTTCCTCTGGTGTACTCAACGCTGACCATACAATGCCAGGTCTCTGAGGAACTACCTCTCGCAAGTAATGGAATCGCCTGAGTTTCTGAATGCAGATCTTAAGTCTAGCACCACAGAAAATGGGGGAAAAGCGCCACTTTGTGGAGCTACTAAACAGTTATGTTAACAAGTCAGTTATTTAATGAGTTGAATACTTACAGAGGCTAGGATTTTTAAAATGGAGTGGAAAGGGGGGCTGAAGAGGGGGCCCCATGAGAAATCAGGAATAAATATCAAACAAAACCACTTTGTCAACCAAACTGTTTGGAAATTGAGCAAGTTATAATGCTTTTAATTGCTTCTCCTGCCTTCATAAACTGCCTTCATAAACAGAAGCATAAAGCTCTGTCCACACAGGAAGTGATTTGGCACTGATTTGTCACTGACAGTTGGTTGCTAGCAGACATTCCAGGCTCCGATTGCCTAGGTACCTCTCTAATGTATTTACTACCCGGTCATATGTCAGTCAACAGTATCACATACTCTCATTGGTAGTCGCTTCAATCAGTCACCTTGAAGTCAAGAAAAATTCAACTTGGGATCCACTCACTTTGCATGCCAGCAGTTATTTCTCATTGTACCTTAAAAACATTGACTTTTTAGAGTCACGAGGCACCACATCATGGCTTGTCGCTTTGTGAGTGGCTGGGGCTTAAGATTCAATAGCGAAGTAATACAGCTAAAACAATGTGGTCGGGTTACAACTGTAAGTATGTGTAACTCTGAGTGGTAAAGCTAAAGCAAAATTTCTCACTCAGCCTTTGTCATAAGTTTAACTTTGCAAAGTAAAGGAAGTAGGGAATGTTAAATGTATATTATATTATTTAACATGGCTATATTTACAATGATGCATTGAGGAAGGGATCTGGACCACCTTGCAAACCTGCCCCAACCCACCCCCTTAATTTCCCTCCATCGTTGCGTGACTATAATAACAAGTAATGCCAAAAAATTTGCCAAAATCAAGTGTAAAAAGAAATATAAAAGAAATATAGAATTTAAAAAATAAACGGAAAAACATCTGCTAATGGCAAATATATTTATCCAATCCTAAAGATAACAAGGTTACGATTCTACATATGTCTCGTGGCTCTCACAGAAAACAGGATTGTTTTGGATCTTTGTTTCTTAATTTAATTTTTAAAAATTGTGTTGCCTTTGCACTTTTCCCAATCCAGAGTAGAGATCTCATTGGCAACTGCAGCACACAGAGGCTAACTAAACAAAAGATGTCAAAAGTGAAGTTACTCTTCACTAGCGTCACTTCTGACAATTCTTGCTGGCTGTGGTGCAAAAAAGACTTTGCATTATGGCAAAAGCTGGATGCCTAATATGGCTCTCCAACACTGTAGTGAGTATGTCTGAATGAAGCTGTGAGGAACTTTAAGGTAAAACTGACGTACGTGGCACTTTTACAGCTTGATCAAGCTATAACTATTATATATTCCATGGCTGAAAAGTACTAAAATATACCTCCCTGATCTACTCATCCCTGTACAATCATGGTTATACATCATGTATGTATTACTATCTCACCCATGAGCCATAAAGCTTACATAGAAACATTGAGTGGAAGCCTATGTTCTTCTCAGGCCATGATCAGTTCTTTTTCTATAGAAGCCTCCCACATGCACTCATCATTGTTCTCCCTAAAAGTCCTCGCCTGTGTTGAAGTATCTGTGTCATTGCCAAATAGGCATCTCAGTGGATCAGCCTCCACACTCACCTTGCAACATTTCAAAGAGAGACCAAAGGGAGGCTGAGTGAACATGGACATGTGTAGGCGGCCGTGTAACCAAGGGGGAGGTTGAGAGGGCGGAGGTGACCAATGGCTGCTTGGTTTTTGTTTGTTTTTTTACTGAAATTAAAAGATCTGTAATGAATCCTCTTCTTGCTTTGATTGCAGGTTATCTTTTACTAGTCCCTGTAATTTTTGCGTTTTCTGCAGCAGCTGGCCTCATGACACCTCTGAAAAATATTTGTTGGTGATAGAGAAAGATGGTGTTAAATAAGTGTTACTTAAGTGTTAAAAACAGAGCTGGAGAGTGCAGCGATATCAAGCTTTTGCAGTATGTTGGGAAACAGCTGCTGGCAAACACATAGTGATTGTGAACACCACCCCATGCTAACAAAGTAGAAGTGCTTTTTATTCATGTTCACTGATAACACAGGGGGTTCAAACTTCATTAAACCAACCAGATCCACATAAAGGTGTGTTAGTATTGCAGTTGTTGCTCTTGTGCCATCTACTGACAGAGCTATCAGCATCACATTTGAAAATTAAACCCTATAAGATCTGCTTGATGATTCTGAAAGACAGTTAAAGCAAATGTAAATTTAAGTATCTGCTATTTTATTAAAGAACACAAGATGAAGATAAATGCCAACCATTTTCTAGCTATTACTTAAATGTAGGGCAGGGCCGTTGAACTCATTTTAGTTCATGGGCACATACCTAATTTGATCTCAAGTGGGCCAGACCAGAATATGAATAATTTGATCTGAATATGTTCCCATTTAATGAACCATCTACTCAGAAAACAGAAGATGATCAGCCTGAGATGTCTTAAGAGAAGTAAGTTCAATTTCAAATGTGTCTGTCAGTCTGCTGTCATTACACTACACTACCCTTGTAACTCAAACATGTCAGCACGGCTTCTGGACCTAACCAGTGTGGTATGGCAGGCCACGGGCACGGCCTTTATCAGTAATTGGAGATAATTTGTCTGAATTTCAGGAGTGGGACACCACCTCATACACTCCCCTTCCAGCTCTATGTCTATATATTAGATCCCCCACCACAGATTATTTGTTCTTATTTTTGAGACCCACCCTCCCTCACCCTTTCTGCATCATCACATTCCATTTCAAGTAACCTTGCACACACACTCGAATCCATGTTCGTGCTTGCCTTCTTCGGAGTCTTACACTGCTCAGAGTTTACATCCTCCTCAGCCAAATTCAACCCAGATCTCCACCACTGCATCAGTGACCTTCACTTAATTTCCAAAGATTGCCTCACCTTCTCCCTCAAGTGAAGTAAAACTAACCAGTCAGGCAACTCTTTGTCCATATTTCAAGACAAACCCACTCCTAATCCTTTACGAGCCTTTAACACACTACCACACCCCCAACTAACAGGTTGGGGGTGAGGGGACAAAGCATACTTCCTCTTCAGACCCTCTGTTCACCACCAGGTTTAGCCAAGTCGCCACCAGATTCTGGCTCCTCACACACTTCTGCAAAGTTCTCTCATTGTCCAGAATTTCTTCCCTGGCCATTCATCTACCTAACTACATCCACTTCACACAGTGCCATCCCTGACCACCTGATTAAGCAACCTCCAAGATCTCATAACACTCACTCATCACTGCTTCTTGCAGATGCCTTCTTCGTTGATCTGCCCAACCTGGAAGCTGCTGCCAATCCCAGTTGAGGCCTTCCATAAACCACAGTGTCAGGCATACACCTTTGCTTACTCCATCCACCATTCTCCTTCAATAAAGATAGTCTAGTCTAATTGAGGATGTGGTCCCTGCTAGTGAAAAAGACTGTAAAATTCAAACTTTAGAGTCAGATGACATGAACAGTCAAGGCAACCACTGTGATGATGTAAACTTGCCCAGTGCTTGGTGCTAATTCTTTTAAGGTACTCTGTGGGGTCACGGTCTATGAACTACAAGCACAATACCTACATGTCAAACCTTCAAACAACCCAGGACTTCTAGCCACAGCTATTTTGAAGACTTTGGCCCCACTTTTCAAAGTACAACAATCTAATACAAACATAGAGGCCATCAATTTAAAACCACAGAAAACAACCAATGCAGATGGGATGTGACAAACAGTGAGAAGTTGTTAGCTTACAAACTCAATATAAGTTTGTGTAAACAACAGAACATCTATTAGCAGTGTTCAGTTAGAAGCCAAAACCATTACTGTTATCAGCCACTGATTCTTGTTAGCGTTTCTACCTAACCACTGTTATCAGCAGCATTCACCCCAACATAAACAAACCAAATAATCTATTATATAATTTGGTCAGAGATATGTTATGCAATCAGATCTTCTACTGTTTCTGTTGTTTCTCTTGGTAACAGTTGATTATCTTTGTAATCAGTGACACTTGCTCTGATTTATATTTTTACCATCCCCAAAATTCAGAACTCCTTTACTATTCCCTCAAATCTTGCTTTATTTTGTACAGCAAACAATTCCAATAATTTTGGCAGGCTAGTGCCATAATAATATCCCTCACTGGCTTCTTTTGGTGAACACTACCAGTTGTAATCCTGGCTGAGCCCAAAGCACTATAGTAGTCAGCAGGTGTCTTTCCCCTAGTTTATTTTTCCAAGAATATTTCAAGCACCCCGTCGTCGCACTCACAGACACTACCTCTGTGCTGAACCAGCAGTGTATTGGTTTCTTACTACCAATCAGCTCAGCCTGCTGAGTGACGGTTGCTCTGATGTTAATTGTCCCAGCTGGTTGCGCCGCTGCTGGCCAAACTAGCTGGCCACCACGGAGCTTGCCGCTGCCTGAGCTTTTATTGTTCTCTGTTTCATTTCCTTAGTGGTAGATTTAGTGGTTTAAAAAAGTGTATTTTAGTATTAGGGCCCTTGCAGGCGTACTGTGTTTTGTTGTATGAGTTTGCCCTACTGCTCTGTCTCCCTGATTCAGGTGCTACTCTCTTTTTCTCCTTAGGAGCCACCTCCAATCACTTATCAGCACTGGAGTTCAGAAGCTGGGGAACAGTGCTACAGTAGCAAGTGCCAGTTGGCCAGTTTGGCAGTATGTGTTAGCTGTTAGTGAGTAGTTATTTACTCTGACTGATTCCTTTTTTTATGCACTTTTACTGACAAGCATCAGGTTTTTTTTCTTTGATGTGTTTTTGTTCTTTTTAGAAATAGGAGAGTAGCCTTCTCCTTAGTATCCATATTTTATTCTCTTATATCTACTGTGTGATTTCTTTTTGTTAGTCATAAATCAGTTTTAAAGCAGTATACTGGTTTGATGATAGGATCAAATAACCGCTGTCCTTGGTCCTGACTTGGACATTGTTTATTGACTGCTTTCAGTCAGAGTGCTGCCAACTGACTGGTATTTAATAGATATACAAATCTTCTGATAAAGAAAAATAAATTGCATTGCACTCTTAGAAAATCCAAGGGGACTTGTTATTCTCATTTCTGGCTCCACATTTTTATTCTTGGACTAACATAGCTTTGCATCCTATTTCAGAATAATCTTGGTGCAGCCACTCAATTTATGCACGGTGTGAACCAATTAATTGTTAGCTTCCTTCCCCTCCCTTTAAGCTACCTTTCTTCTGATTATCCCTTGGAAAATGCAGGTGGGTGGGATTACTTATATATACACACTGTTATTATTTGAAAAAACTGGCCCTGTTTTAATATGAGTGGCAATATTCTATTACAGTGGACCTATTTTCTATCATATATATACAATTGTGCTCATAAGTTTACATACTCTGGCAGAATTTGTGATTTTCTTTGGCCATTTTTCAGAGAATATGAATGATAATACAAAAACTTTTCTTTCACTCATGGTTAGTGGTTGGGTGAAGCCATTTATTATCAAAAAATTGTGTTTGCCCTTTTTTAAATCATAATGACAACAGAAACTATCCAAATGACCCTGAGTGAAAGAAAAATGTTTTTATTATCATTCATATTCTCTGAAAAATGGCCAAAAAAAAAAAATACTGTTACAATGGTGAATGCTCTATGTAGTCACAAGATGCCACTTCTACCTCTGTCTGTAAATAGCACTTTCCACTTTCCTCTTCCCCGCAGTCCATGTCATTTCATATTCGGTTTAATGTGAATGTAGCATAGAAGTGCTTAAACATAGTCTTTATCCTCTTGAAACATCAGACAGGTTAAATGTATTTAGACTCAACACTCACTTTATTAGTTACACCCCACTTAGAACTGCCTCGCTTCTTTGCGGCTTAGATTCAGCAAGCTCAGAGGTTTTTGTTTGGTATTTGCATGATAGCATTACACAGTTGCTGAGGATTTGTGCATAACGTCCCCATGTTGCAAGCCTCCTTTTCCACAACATCTCAAAGGTGTTGTTGGATTGTGATCTGGTGACTGTGGAGACTTGAGTACTGTGAACTCACTGTTATGTTCAAGAAACTAATCTGAGCTTTTTGGCATGGTCAGTTATCTTTCTGAAGTAGAATATGGGTCTACCATGATCAAAAGGAGATGAACACAGTCTGCAACAATACTCACTTAGGCTGTAGCAGCACAAATGGATTCAAAGTATTCAAAACCATTACACAACCAGAAGCAGCCTTAATTGCTGACTGGATCAATTCAAAAATTCCTTTTTGTTAATCAGAAACTCTGACCCTGCCCTTTTGATTGTTCTGTTAGAAAGTGAGACTTAAGAGATCAGCTTGCATCTTTCAAGTCTCCTGATGTCAAATTTTGATGAGCCTGTGCATACTGTAGCCTCAGTCTCCTATTTTTAGGTGACTGGACAGGCACCCAGTGTCGTCTTACTGCTGTGGGCCATCTGTTTCAAGGTTTGACACGTTGTGTGTTTAGAGATGCTTGTCTGTGTACCTTTGCTTGTAACAAGTAATAATGTGAGCTACTGTTTCCTTTCAATCAGCTCAAACTAGCCTGGTCGTTCTTTACTGACCTCTGCCACAAACACGGTGTTTCTGCCACCCTCTAGGTGTTTTCTTTTTTCTTTAGGGCCATTCTTTGTCAACCCTGGGCATGATTGTGTGTGTGAAAATCCCGTCTTCAGTATGTTGATGCTTGGTTTTAACGTCTGCATATCACCGAAGTTAGATGTTTTAGGTTTCTGCGACATGATTGACCAATAAGATATTTGCTTTAACTTTCAGTTGAATAGAGTTAGATCGTCAAAATAAAGTCTCAGCTTCAGTTAAGCATCTTGTCTAACTGCACTGGGAATTTTATTAAAAAGAAAAGAGAAAAGGACATTTGAGTGCTTTTGGATTGGAAATGAGAGTTGCATTGTTTGCAGACTTTGAGATGAAATAGTCACCCACATTTAAAGCCCCATTGCCTCTTGGTTCCAGTTGTCAGGCAACAGATTGTGTCTTAACTGCAAGTTATTTACTCCACAAGAATAATACTTGGTGTATTTGATGGCTGGATGATTTTGTTTAGATGACTGTACTTTATTTTTTTTAAAATGCTGGTTGTCACTGCTGTCAGTCTCAATAGTAGCAGTAGTAAACTAGATTTAAAACAGTGAGGCCAGACTGAATTTCTAGATTGGCTGTGAAAACTCGAAAAATAGAGACCGAGAAATAATCATTCCTCCCCTTCCAACTACGGTCAGAGTTAGGTAAAAGAAGAGAATCAGTAGATCATAGGTGTCTCTTATCAAGATGGGATAATGAAGCAGATCATCTGCTTAAATAATCCCAAAATAATAAAACAGGTTCCTCTCTTCCTACTCACACCCAAATAAAGCTTAAAGTGGTGAAATTCAGTTACCTTTGTCAGAAAATGACAAATACCGAGAAGACACTTTGCATCTGTAATGTAATTCAAGTCCAAACTGCCTCGCTGCCTTTATAAACCAAATTTTATACATTTGGAAAAACATAACTTGGAAATCAGTTTGCTAAAGCTTTCTTTCTGTTGTGTTTTTAAAGATTATATTGGAGTGAATTGCCACCACATTCTGTTTTCAGCTCTTTCAGTTTTAGAAATGAATATCATTAGAGGCAATACTGAAGACTTACATTTAGATTTTTTCAGTTACATTGAAACCTTTAACAGCCTTTCTGACAGAACCAGTGAAGTGCCCTTATATGAAACAGCACTGTAAATGGAAAATATGAGTATAATAAGCATTGGCTGTGGCAAAGAAAGAAAATAAGGCCATCAATCTTTTCTGTGTACTGGTTTTCTTTAGTATACCATTATCCTCATGTACTGCTTTGGTGACAGAGCCAAATTACAACCTGCGCTGTGAGAGCAGACAGTAAATAGTTCCCATCAGGATACAACACATCACCAGAAAAAACAGATGTGCACACATACTAATAATTGGTTATGTAGTAAAAATAACAGTCCTGTTTGAGATTATCAAAAAAACAATCATTTAGGGATCCACTAAATGTGAAATTCCAGGTTGATACTTGGCAGATACCAATACTTTTTTTTTTCTTTTTATGTATCTTGTTTTTCTTCTGATTTAATCCCACTTTGTTCCAGGGAAATACAGAAATATTGATTATCAAAAGGAGCTGAACACTTTTAAAGTCTTTCAGCTCTTTATCACAACATCTTTGAACGTTTAACTTTGTGTAAAGCTGATTTGATACAACAGACAAACATTGGCCATTGCCTTCATTAATGTCAAATATGCCAGTATCAGTAAGCCTGATATTGTCTAATACAGATGTTCAGCAGATTATTGGTGCATCTGCAATTAACTCAACAAAAGGTTTTCTTACACATTTTATATTCATATAAATGACACCAGTACTGTAAACTGCCAGTCCTCATAAGTAAAACTAAGTTTGGCCAAATGGGAAATATTAGAGCACTCCTGTAATTACAGGAAAGGGTTTCAAACACATGCTTATGTTTGAATTTTAAACAGCTGCCATTCAGCTGATACATCAGTTCATGCTTAGTTAAAAAAAAAAAAAAAGTTATATTTTTATTAGAAATGCAAATCCCTGCTTCAGTGCTTTGTGGTTACAGTATACTGGAGGTTGCTTTTTACAGTGTCCTGGCTTTTGACAGCTTTGCTAGTAGACATGAACGTGAATTCCTTTGCAGTAAGATTGAAACCTAAATATAACTATATCTATATTGTTGAATTTAAAGTCATCATAAAGAATGTGGTGAAGAAGGCATGTTGTTTTTTTTTTCTCGTGAGGCCATTGCTGTTCTTGTTGGGGGTATTCTATATCATGTTGCATGTGCTGTTGAATTCAGGCAACCTCTATTTTTAATGTTATTTAGACAAACTACAAGAATGGCAAGGTCTTGCTCAGTGCTTGGAGATTTTAATTGTGGTATTTATAGTACCATAGAGTCTTTAGTGTTTTAGTAATACATGTGCCAGCTGTTGTTGTACTTCGGCAGTGAGTGAGGTGATGATTAGCATGTTCAGAAGTTACTGAAATGCACTAACACAGACTTGCACATGTACAAATGCATGATTCCATACACACACAAAGCTGTGGTTAACATAAGAGATACAGTGTTGCCTTCTGTCCCTTCACAAAAGACCTGTGTGTAAAGTAAATACACCTGGTGTGTACAAAGAGCTTGGTGTAAGATTGAACTTGTAGCACACTTTCAGTTTTCCTGTGAAAACACAGTTTTTGATGGAGCCAGCAGCGGAGCTGAGATTCACAGTCTGTGGCGTGTGAGAGTAATAAATAATAATTTTATCTTTGGTCTGTGATGTTAATCTGGGGTTTAAGCAATGACTGAGTGGCTTTGTTCTGAATTCAGAGTGCTGGCCAATTCATCCTGGACCCCAGCTGATGTTTACTCAGGCTGAGCCAGCAGCTGCTCACACGGTCTGCGTCAACTCAGTCATCTGACAAGGCGTGCACACTGCCTCTGACATGCATCTGTCACAGCAGCAAAAGAAAAAGAAATCTAACCGATCCTGCTTCCTCTTTCTTTTTCTCCACTTTCCAGCATCTGCTTGGCTGCCCAGCATCGCCACAATGAATGAAAGTCGAAGGGAAGCACTGGCGGCGGCCGCCCCCGCGCCCACCACCGCCTCCTCCTCCATGGCTGGCTCCAACACCACCAACATGGCCGGCCCAGGCACAGGCGAGAAGGATGAAGCCTTTTCCAAGCTGAAGGACAGGTTTATGAATGAGCTGAACAAAATTCCATGTGAGTGTCTTTCTTTTCTCCAGTCTGGCAGTGGGACAACTTGAGAGCTAAAGCAACAAGTCTATTTTGTGATGTTTCATTTAAGTTATATATTTGTAGTGAAAGTACCAAAATATACTGTCTCCAACGTTAGAAGTGTGTAAATATGTTGGTTTTCTTTGTCTTTTTATCAGAGTAATGTGTACATCTTTGGGTTTTGCAGTGTTAATTGTACAGAATTACTAATTTGAAAACAAACTATTATTCAGTTGTTTTAAAACAGTATAATACCTTATATGCTTTCATAAGGTATTATCGGCGCAAAAATGCGACATCTTAGCCCACTGGTAGGTGGTTCTTAGGCAACATTATGATGTCATAATGTGTGATTTCAATAAGAACCTTCAACTTCTGATCATGTAGGAGTTCACGGACAGATAAAGACCTCATTCATGTATTATAATAATAAATATAAATTTTATTCATATAGGACCTTTCAAAAACAAAGATACAAAAGTGTTTCACAAGACAAGATAGGAAACAAAGCCAATATAAAAGTGAAATAACATTAGGTATAGCAACACTGGCAGCACAAGGAGATTAAAAGCGAGGAATGAAGAAAATTTTAAATGGAAAACAGGTAAATTAAAAGCAAATAGAAAATAATTAAAATAAATAAAAATGATCACAAGGAAAAGATGATAAAACAATTATAAAGGACAACATAGAAATAACTGAAACTGGAGGCACAGAAAAGGCCTACTTATAAAAATATGCAAATGGTAATAGTATTTACATGTGCATAGAGCTTTTCTACTCAATTTAAGGAAAGTGCTTTCTTACTACAAGCCTCATTCACCCGTTCACACACATTTATACAAGTGCTTTTTTTCCTGTGTCTAAGCACTTTTAACCTAATGTTCAACACTCGCACTCCAGGGGCAACTCAGGGTTAAGCATCTTGCTCAAGGATACTTCGACATGCAGGTCGGAGGAGCCAGTGGTCGAAGTGCCAACTTTTCGATTGGTAGACAGTCCACTCTGAGGTTTTTACAGTATTGGCCCGACTTTATAGACGAGGAGCTCAGGTGTTTTGTAGTGAGTGTGATAAATGCATTGGGGCCAAAAACGATTGTGTCTGTCTTAACCACATTTAGCTGCAGGAAGTTCTGTGCCATCCAGCATTTAACATCTTGGATTCTGTCATTCAATGCATTGAGTTCAAGAATGTCACTGGGGTTAAAAGAGATGTAAATCTGCGTGTCATCCGCATAGGAGTGAAAACTTACACTATGCCTGTGGATCTCATGCTCCAGGGGTAACATGTACAAAGGTCCAGGGACAGACCCCTGAAGTACCCCACAGGTCATCTTCATAGTCATAGTCACATTACTGTGACTTGCCAGTGACAACACTAAAAGACCTGTCCTGTAAGTAAGAATAAAACCACCTTAAAACTGAACCAGAAATGCCAACCGCCACTATAAAACAAGTGTAAGATTGGTAGATCTTTTTAGTAGTTTTGCCTTAAGTGATAAAAGGATAATATGTGTAAAATTCCCAAAGACATTTCCAGCAAATGTTCATGAAGAACATCAAGCAGATGGCTGCACCTGGTGCTGTTGCAAACATCAGTGCAACTTTTCTTCTTAGAAATATTTTCAAAGATACGACATTTTGAATGGACGATTAAACCACCGTCATTCAAAGCCAAATGATTTTCTCTGTTGTGACACTATATGGATTTTCTTACAACACTGGCATTTTAGGCATAGAATATACAGGTCACATACTCATACTGTTGGAATTATTTACTGAGGTCCTACATGC
Source organism: Heterochromis multidens (assembly GCA_015108495.1). Taxonomy (NCBI): domain Eukaryota; kingdom Metazoa; phylum Chordata; class Actinopteri; order Cichliformes; family Cichlidae; genus Heterochromis; species Heterochromis multidens. The sequence goes on from VUQS01036706.1 coordinate 27,542, forward strand.
AATGGGAAATTTCTGTCAGAAAAGACAGATACCATGAGTAAGTAAGCACAATCCTGTTTTCCCAGTTTGTACGTATAATGACATTTGTTATTTAAAATGGATACATCTGAGTGCATTCAGTAGGATCATGGTGTAAGCATGACTAAAAAGTGATTCAGCAGTGGTTGTGAGTGAGCATTTGCTGATGACGTACAATAAGCAGTCAGTGTCACCCATGTCCTTTGACAATGACTTCCAGTGAACCAGGCGGCCTGATTATTTACTTATTCATTTGTTTTTGTGGTGCTTCTGAATCAAAGTAGTAACAACAGTATTTAACATTTAGCATTGAATTGCTCAAAAAGAAAAGTCTCACTAAATTATCTTATGAAAGACGTAATCAAATTTGAAGTGCGGAATAAACATCTGGCAACAATAATTCAAGTGTTAGACATGATAAATCACCAAATTATGCGTAGCAGCCTTTATTATTTGGTGTTAGATTTTCTGCTTTTCTGTCTCATTAGTGCATTCAGTCGGAACTGTCTATTTCCTTGTATATAATACAGTGCCTTCTGTCCTTTTATCACCAAACTTTCAACCAAATTCCTTCACATCTACATGTTTTTCTGCCTGGAGAATTTTGGAGTATAAAGTATGTGAGAAAATGGTTGCCATTGTGTCTCATTAAGGATAAAGCGCTGCCTGAGCGTGTTTGCATTCAGCAGAAATCTAAATATAGATATATCCACGGGCTCATGTGGAAGTAATATTCTCAACAGGAAATGGCTCCTTTGGAAGTGAAGCCCTATTTTTTCACCAAGGACACAAACGGGATCAGTCATATTTCCACATTCCACATTTCCAGATTTAATAGTGCATGGAGTCATCATAAAAAATTCCACCTTCTACAGAGGAACGTTTATTTGTAGAAGGCAGCATATTTGCATAAAAAAAAAAATAAAAGCTGTAATTTATATTCAAATATTTCTCATGGCTACAACTACAGAACTTTAGCTCCATGTGGGCTTAAACGAGACACTGATGTAAAATGAAAACACAGTTTTGATGCAGAGGGTGAATGAATAGGATCAGCGGTGTTCAGCATTGTGATTGGCTGAGGTTTATATCTCCCCTGGCTCAGCCTTAAACATCTGTCACCAAAACGCATTGCAGTTCCAACACAACCAAAGCCTGACAACTTCTTCATGTCTCATTTGGTGGTGGAGCAGATAACTTATATTCATATCCCAGAAAGTTGAATCTGTTCATCTGGATGTGGCGTTTTTAGTGGGAGAAACATTTCGTCACTTAATCCAAGTGACTTCTTCAGTCTCAGTTGACTGCAGGTTTCCCCAACCTTATAAAGAGTACGTTTGCATAGTGACCGAAACCAGCACCACTGACTAACAATGGGCCATGAGGTCAGTTTCATGATCATTAGTATGCAAATTGTCATGACCATTGATCAATGGCCATGGGTACCATTCACAGAGAGTTGGGGATTGGCTGCAATAAAAGCATTGTAAGATGGTGACAGATGTACCCTTAGGCCCCCTCCTCGGTTCAGAGATGGTCTTTCCCTTTTCACGTAAATGGCCTCCTTGACTCCCCGTTCAAACCAGCGTTCCTCCCTGTCCAGGATGTGTACGTCCTCATCACTGAAAGAGTGGCCACTGGTCTGTAGGTGTGAATAGACTGCGGAGTCCTGGCCTGACAAGGTAGCTCTTCTG
>VUQS01036712.1:5130-16099 GCA_015108495.1 Heterochromis multidens
CTCACAGAAAAACATGCTTAATCAAGGTGAAGGTGAGCTAGTAATACAGGTCTCTGCTGTTAAAACATAGCAGCCTGGATTAGATTAGGCTATACTAACACTAGTCACGGTTTCATTGCACCGTTCTCAAGCATAATGTCCCTCCTATCCACTACCTGCTGCAGTTTGTCTCATTTTTGTCTCCCCAGATTTTACTCCACTGGTGTTTTCCCTGTCTTTCTTTTCCCAATGTGAAAAGAGCATTGAAATCCTTTGTCTCTCTCTTATGTATGCACATGAAGACCTCTAACCAAGATGTGGCTATTCATGTCGGATAAAAGTCTTGTTACTTACCGCAAGACAAAACTTAGAGATTCTCTGGTTCAAAGTTCAAATCACTCTGCTGCTCAAGCTAAACTAACAGTTCTGTTAGGTACTTTGGAAATATGCAGAATGGTACCAGATGGTAACTTTTATGTGCTGTGAATATTTTTTTGCTATAAATTTTAACCCAGACACTTTCTGTTTTTTCCCACTGTTTCAGGTTCAGAAATGGTGGAGGCTCAGTGTCAGAGGTTTGAGGTGAGGAATGCTGATGGAGAGAGAGTTCTATTCTCTGCAGATGAAGACGAGATCAGCATTGGTACTGAAAAACTCAAAGTCACAGGTAGGGGTACACATAAAGAGCATAAAACCTTCTTTACACAGTTATTTGTTACCCTTATTTGTTGTTCTGTTTTGGATTTTCTTGGAGGGTTAGGATCATGCGGCTAAGAGGTTTTTTTTTTATGTGTCTGTGTGTGTGTTTTTTTAATAATACACAGATTTGTACCTTTTTTTTAATTAAAACTGTAATTAAATACCTACATACTATACTATAACATACTAAATGTAAAGTGTAAAGTTTGAAAGACTCCCATACTCTTTTCTGCATTCATGAGGAAGTTATTTTTATTTTTTCATGATTATCTTTAGTGGTGGACAGTGGACTCCTTTATGTTGAAAATGCACACATACACACAGAGTAAGCTGTTAAACAGAGTGCTGTTGATGAGTGCAGCCAAACAAGATACGGGTCAGCAAGCAGAGCAGTTTTAGCAGAGCTGAGAAAGGGGCCAGTGCAAGACAGTAAAAAAAGAAAAGAAAGACATGGGCAGAAGGGAGAGAGAGGCAGATGGACGAGAAATATGTGGTAAGGCATGTAAGTATCATCGGGGGGGGTACTTCACTTAAAGTGAAAAATGGAAAAGTGAGAGGAGAAAATACTCTTGTTCTGCATCATCTGTTTGTGTCTTTCTCATTTATTCATTCCTTTTCTCTCAATCATTGGAATTGAGAAAATCAAATGGAAGCTGACAGGATAGAAGACTGTGTGTGTGTGTGTGTAGGTGTGTGTGTGTTTGTGTTTACTTGTACATTTAAAATATGTTGGTAATACAATATTTACATTCATACAAACCCACAAATTCAAGGTTCAAGGGCATCCGCACAAAAACAAACTACTCGTAGCTAAGCACACACAGACACACACATACCTGAGTAATTTGTTCATTAGAGTCACTCTGAAGGAATGAGGGTGCAGAGGAACAAGGGGAGGGTGAGGAGATCGAGGTCTATAGGTCACTGTTGCTGTCATTTGCTGTTTGATGGAGGTGAGCAATAAGAGTATGGACAATGGAAAGAATACAAATATGAACACGTTTATTCAGCTCATGCATTGAGGTCTGCTGGGTTATGCTGTGCTACTGTTTATATTTTCGATTTGTAGGTTGATGGGGTTTTTTTTTAATGAAGATACATAACATTTCCACATATAGATAATGAATCAGCCAATGCAAGCCAAAATCACGACAGCAAGTTTGGAGTGATACCAAGCCTATCCTCAGTTGCCATGTATAAAACTGTAAACCCAGTGTGAATTGTTGGTTCCAATGTACTGAATCAGCTTTGAAAATACTTCATGGGCTATTGTGTATCAGAACAAGTGTCACCAAACAAGCTCATAAAGTTTTCATGTACAAAGCAGAGTAGAACAATAGTAGAAAAGATGCAGTAGCAATAATATGCAAAAGTAATATCCAAAAGCTGGGGCATGGTTGACTAAGTTATAAATATCATAGAGGAACACAATCAAACAAGATAACACAAAACAAAGTTTGCCAACTGCCATTTTACCTACTGTTTCCTTTACTTGGCAGTTTATAGACATATCGTGTTCAGTGTTCCCTGGAATGAACCGCAGAAAGTGAGATTTAACTGAAAAATACAACATTACACAACAAGTTTAACTCCTATGAGGGTTCAGTTGCACCTTTTTGGAGATGTGGTTCTCATCCTACCGATGGGACCTCTTTGAATCTTCTGAAATTAAACTTGGCATATGCTGCTTTAGTATCAAACAGTACAGACTATGCAGTTTCTTATCTGTGTGCCTGCCAATGGGAAAGATAGCCTCATGCAGTATTAAATTTGCAGCAGTGTTGAGATTCCAACATGCTGTCTGTGGTCTCAGCAAGAGCCAAGACCGAGCATCTGTTCACAGCTGCAAAGGTGGCTACTGGACACGGGGGGTTAAACATTGCATTATATCAGAGCCAACCTTTTTTTTTTAACAGGAAAAAGCATGCGTGTCCACAGCATGCTTGCGTATATTTTGCATTAGGAAATTATGTTTTTGGAGGAAACTAATGCCATCTGGTTAACATTTTTATACAGTATTAGAAAAATACTGAACACAGAGCAAAAAGATGATTGAGATATGGTTAAATTATTTTGTTAATATTAGAGAAATATGATGCCTGTGGTTAAATATTTAAAACTTTCAGTCAGCTCTGATTTACAGCGCAAAACAGAGCATCTCTCAAAAGTTAAATTAGAATGTACTACTTGCCTTCCATCCTTCACATTTGCATACATACTTCTTAACACTGACAACTCAATGGTACCTTGTTTTTGAAGGAAATGGTGTTGTATTTGAACATAGTTTCTGGCACAGAATATCTTAGCACTCTGGCATGCATTTAAAATGTCTGCCACTGCACCGAGAAAAATATGATGCAAGATTGTGTTGTGTTTAACACTCAAGATTTCAGTGGTTACTTTTTTTTTTGTAACTCATTCCTACTCTTTTTGCAGGGAATGAAGGAGTAGTGTTCAGTCATTCTGTAGAGACATCACATGTAAGGGCAGAACCTTTCCAGGACCTAAAGTAAGTACTCTAAATAATTTTGTGAGCATGCATTTGTATGGGTGTGTCAGACAAGCAGTCTGGTACACTGGTCCACTTAACAAGTTTCCCTTGTTAATATTTTAGTTGTGCTTTATTATTCATGAAGTCTATGTTCTTGTGAATAATTGCTAAGATAGTAACACCACAAATAACAATTTGTGGTGTTATGTAAAAACTTAAGTGAGTGACTTAAATAGCCAATACTGTTTTACAGCATGCACATGATTTTAAGTAGCATACTGACGATGTATGCTGTTGATTGGTAGTTTTTCAGGCCTTGCAGAGGCGACAATAGCCCTTTGGGAGGCAGTGGACATGATTCAGGCTATAACTACATAGAGTGTTTCTCTGATACATGCACTGAACACATGTAGTACAGGGTATATCCACTGAGCTCAATCTTGTGCAAAATTTCAAAAGATGACATTGATGATGATGATGAAATTGAACTTTAAATGCAAAAGGTTTCTGTTACCTTCAACTGAATAATCATGTTAATATGTAAATACATTTTTAAAAAAAGATTTTATTTTGACTTTGTTCTTGTTGCTAAGTTTCTTTTCCACTTCCTTCTTCACATCAGCCTGCCAAACAGACAATTTCAGTTTGGATAACCTGGAACTACAAAACGAAAAACAAACAAACAAACAAACAAACAAACAAATTATAGTAACATGCTGTGGGGTTTGTTGTCTATAAAAAAGTAGACAGCTGCTTTGCAAGTCATGAAGTAAATTGTTTTTGTTCAGCTTATCAACTTTCACTCAATTACAGTTTTACTGTAGTTAAGGTAAAGCATTGAATAAACACGTCAAGGTTCTCCTATCCCTAATTAGGTGTATTGCTATTAGACCACCTTGGCAAATGCTTACAGTATTATTATATGATGAAGAGGTTTCACTTAAAATGAGTCTTTTTTGGTTTTGTGTCATTGTAATACAATAGGTGCAGCATGTTACATGTGATAATGTTTACGTAATCTGGGGATAAACAGCAAATAAAGGCAAAGAAACAAGGTACATTTTTGTACCATGGACAGTAGTTTTGCTCCTACCATGATGTACCAGTACAAACAAGGATTGGTGAAGATAGTCTAATCAGTGTTGCTTCTAATAATAACTTCTGTATCAGAGTTGAGTTCAGTATATCCAAAAACATGATTCAAGAAACAAATTAGTAAAAGCAAAAAACAAACTTTACTTGCAAGACAATGATAGGCAAACCAAACACAGGGATCAGACAGAAGTGAAATCCTAATCACATCCAAGGTTAAAAAAAGAAAAAAGAGAAAAAAAAACAACAACACAATGCCAGAAAGCAATTGCACTTCACAAAAAGACACAATCTGGCAAGTGAGAGATTGTAAACTGGGGTGATACTGCAAGGACTAATCAGTGAAGTAGATGGAGTTGAGTGAAGAGAAGGGGCAGGTCAGGTGACTGGTGGAAAGGACAGACAGCTGGGAGTGGCAAGGTCTGAAATGACAAGAGAGCTAGGTCAGTGGAGGCCAGAAAGCACGCTGAATGATTGAATAACTGAATGGAAGGAAAACCAAAATGGTGAGAAGCTTGAGTTTTGGTCCCTTTGCCACTGCATTTGTTTGGGTCACACCAGCTAATTGTGTACCTTTCTGCATATCTTTTTCTCATACCCTCTTCTGAAGTGGGTTTCAGGTATTTTTAAGGGGCATATGACATTTTTTATTACTAGTGTCTTAGCCTCATTTGGGAATTGTCAGAGAGGATTAGGCTGAAGGGGGTTTGTGCCAGAAAGGAAAACTCAAACAGAGAGGGAGAAGGTGAAAGAGATGGAGTCAGAGAGGAATGATGTAAACTGAAGAAGCGATAAGGCATAGTGGAAACAAAGATGCACTGAATGTTCTATACAAGGAAAAGGATTAGAGATTGTGGATGAGATATAATTGACTGGACAGATGACGTCGGAAGGAAAAACATTGAGATTAGACATTAAATAGGATAGATAGTGGGTGAAGAAGGCTGGGTAGGGGTGATGAAGAGGACAGTCAAAAGATACAAGAAAAGCAAGAGAGAGGACAGAAGAGGCTGAAAGGGAGAAGAAATAAAGAGATGCAGAAGGAGAGGGTGGAACTTAGGCTATAGAAGAATAGATAAAATCAAATCGGTTCTGGCAGAGAGACTAAGTTGTAGCAACAGCAGATAATGAGATACAGCAAGACATGCAAGCTTTCACGGAGTGCAAAATAGTGACCTTTCTTTTACATTAAAAGTATAAAGAAGTTAAAAATACTGAATCAGACTAGGAGACCAGCTTTTAGCTAAAAAAAAAAATGCATGATTGGAATGTTTTAACTGGCTTTAAGAAGAAGTAGTGATTATTACAAGACAACAGCAAACTGATGACACAACATGACATAGCAGCCATAATGACTTTTTAAATATGAGAAATTTGCTTGGTACAACCCACAAAAACTGTGTAAAATATATATAAAAAAAACACATTTTATTCACAATTGAATACAGAAAAATATTTAAACTGAGAAAATGTTCCATTTTAAGAAAAAAATAAGGCCCATTTGAATTTGATGTCAGCAACACTTGGAAAAGTTGGGACAGGGTCATGTTTACCGCTGTGTAGTATCCTCTCTTTTTTAAACAACAGTCTGTAAATGTCTGGGAACTGAGGAGACCAGCTGCTGGACTTTTGGGAAAGGACTGGTGTCCCATTCTTGTCTGATATAGGATTCTAGCTGCTCAACAGTCCTGGGTATTCTTTGTCGTATATTTCTTTTCATGATGCACCAAATGTTTTGGTGAAACTGGTGAAAGGGCTGGACTGCAGACAGGCTAGGTCAGCACCTGGACTCTTCTACCATGAAGTCACGCTGTTATAACAGATGCAATATGCGGGTTAACACTGTCTTGCTGAAAAATGCAAGGCCTTCCTTGCCTTGGGAGTATATCTTGCTTTAAAACCCCTATATACCTTTCAGCATTAATGGTGTCTTTCTAGATGTGCAAACTGCTAATTCCTTAGGCACTAATGCACCCCCATACCATCAGAGATGCAGGCTTTTAAACTGAGCACTTATTATAAGGTGCATGGTCACTCTCCTCTTTAGTCTTTGTAGGGTTAGATCACATCTATAAGAATTCTAGAACAGTTTTCCACTCTGCATCAGTCAATTTTAAACAAGCTTTGACTGAGAGAAGATTGTGGTGTTTTTGTATCATGTTCACATATGGCTTCTTCTTTGCATGACAGAGCTTTAACCTACATTTGTGGATGATACAGTGCACAGGCAATAGTTTCTAAAAGTTTACTTTTCTAGCCTTTTGTTTCCCCCATCCCAACTTTTTTGAGACATATTGCTGCCATCAAATTCAAAATGAGCTAATATTTTTCATGAAATAGTAAAATGTTTTAGTTGAAACATTTGATGTTTTTTTCTGTGTTCTGTTGTAAATAAAATATTGGTTTATAGTATGAGATCATCAATTTATTGCATTCTGTTTTTATGTACATTTGACACAGTGTCACAACATTTTGGAATTGGGTTTGCATTTTTAAGGAAATACATAAATGAACAGATAAATCTTATTCATATTTTTTTTTTTTTGCATTACAAGCTCAAATTAAGGCTAGGGGTTCCCCATGACAATTGACTAATTGATCAATTTCTTTCTTTTTTTCTTTCTTTCTTTCTTTGAATAATTTCAAGCAATAAACCCTTAAGAAATAAAGAAAGAAAATGTTCCAGGCAAAAATAGATTTGGAAACAAAGACACTTTGAGGTAGGTGGACATTTGGTTATAAAAGAATAGTTGGATGCAAAGCAAAATTTGTAATACAAGAAATAAACCCCTAAAAGAGAGCAGAGGAGATGGAGAGGAATGCTGGGGAGAGGGTAGATTTAAAGGAGTTAGCTTAGTTGAAGGAAACTGAGATGTGATATAGGGAAGTGTGGGGTTAGGTGGGGATAAAAAGATGCTGAGAGAAGGAGGAGTGAGAACACTGGGTCAGTGGCTAGGTCAGTGCAGACGAGTAAGGCGATGAAACCTGTGATGAAGGTGAAGAAAAAGGAAAATAAGCAAGCCAGTATGTGATGTTATAAATTCAACACAGCAAATCCATTTGGGCTGTTTTAACAGATTGTATGTAATTAACATGATAGACATGAAACAAATGATAACAAATTATCACTGTTAAGAAACACTTAATGCATTACTGTTGCTTGAAGTGACCTTGTCATAATCAGTGTCACCTTAGTAAACAGTACAATATCAATACACTGACACTGAAAACAATTAGAACACATTTAACCATGTATGCACACACAGCACAATAGCATAAACTGGAAAACGTCAATACAGCATCAATACACACATACTATAACACATATACACTTAACAAATATTAACACAGCATTGAAAGCACAAAATAAAAGCAACCCACATGTTAAAGTGCCTAGTTTTACACACACACATATACAACACGTACATATGGTATGCATGAAGTGAAACCATTTATCACTCTTCACACAGCAGTGCAGCCATATGAAAGCATAGACTATCCATTGCATCTACTGAAGGGTTAATGGAAGTCAAAGAAAAATAACACTGAAAAAAGGGTGATTACATGCTTGAAATGCTTCCCCCCTCTGTCCCATCATTAGCTGTCAAATGGAAGGGAAAGAAACAAAGTGCTGGAGCACAGAGGTGTATTCAATATAAGCAGATCTTTCACATTACTGGTAGAGAGGATATCAATGCACAAAGAAAGGTGCATGTTCTCTATTTCTAATTCATTTTTTAAAATTCAAGATTTTAATTCCTTTTTGGTTGTAAGTATCAGTCTTTTTATTCTTTTCAAATCATATCTTTGTCCAAATCTTCACATGTCCTAAATGTGACCCCCACCCCACCCATTCTTGTTATGAAAAGTGTTATGCAGTGAAGGTAAATGGGACATGTAATGAGTGGACTGAAGTCCATTTAAAGCTAATGATCTATCTTACAGTTTAACAGCGGAATAGGGAGAGAGGTAAAGAGGGAAAAAAATATACGGTACACACTTTCTGTGATTAAGTGCAGGTCAAGAAATCCCTGTCAATAAAAACACTATATCTGCAATTATTTGGTATAAAACTTAAATTAATATTTTATAGTCATAGTCATTTGTGAGCAACTTAGCTTCTGTGGACAGAATGACAGCACAGCAAAGACAAAATAGGTGACAGACTGAATGAGACACATAGCATCAAGTTGGCACATTCAATGTGTGAAAAAGCATTTGAAAATTTAAAGAACTGTTTATTCCTACACTCCTGTATTTAACATTCTCCATCTTAAAAAAAAAAAAAGAAAAAATGTAGCCTTTGTATTTGCAATCCATTACTGAGCCACAGTAGAAGTAACTGTTGGTAAACTTGCCATCACTTATGTAAAGTGCCATCACAGTGACCACAGTGGAATGCAGTAAAGATTTCTGTCTGCGTTGTTTGCTTCAGGAGGCTTTCAGCAGATAGCAGATGTGACTGCAGCTAGAGAGACAACATACAAGAGCAGGAACTGGGTTATGCTAGTGGTACAGAAACAAAATGCTCAGAAGCCTGCCTGCCAGAGAACACTCAAGGAAAGCTATGCCGTGTGTTTTCAAAGCCTCTAGTGCGTTCACCACTCTAAGCCGTGTTCACACTCTTTTGCTTTTTTCAAACTGCTTTTCCACTTTAAAGCGTATGGAGAGCGGCCGCAAGGCAAACGGAAAACAGTTGCTTTAGAAAAACTGCTGTGCCTGGCATCTTTTTAAGCAGCTCAGTTCAACATCTTATAAAAGCATTCATGACAGTGACTGACTAAATACCATGAAAAAGGAAGTTGGGATTGACAATTTGTATGCAGTTGACAACAACAACAAATACACTGAAAATGGAGAGAGTAGCTGTAGAAGAAAAACTGGTGAATGTTTTTTTTCTCTGATAGGAGCACATTGACTGTATTGTGGGAGTTTCTAAATATTTAAGAGTTGTAGCTAGTACAGTTTACTGATAGAAGCAGCGAGTCACTGTGATAAGAAAACTGCTTTTCATTATCAGCACAGCATGTAGCTGAGGCAGCGCTTTACCTACAAAAACCACAACAATACGAGCACAGCCTTAGACAGATGAGAACATTTCCCACACGAAAACAAAGATGACTGTGTAAAATGGCAAAATTGTAGGACAATTGTCTACAAAAAGTCCTTTTCATTTTTAGTGTTGATTAAGTCTAAGTAATATGACTTAGCAAAAGATAAACTTCACCAATCAAATATTTTTTATATTTTATATTCCAGTGAATCAATGTCTATTTTCAGATAATTTGATCTATTATCACTTGTTGTATCACTAGTCATAACAGAAGAGTCTTTATATCACCAACCTTTTGCAAATGTCACTGTCTTGAAAGTATTTATGTTTAATGTAGGATGGTGCACGCTAAACATACTTGCCAATACGTGTCAATGTGTACGTGTCAATAGCAGTTGCATTCACCACTGACAATCCATGGTTTTTCAGTTTTACTGTTTTGATATTTTGTCTTATTATGCCTGCTAGCCCTGACCTAAGGCATCATGGTTTCAGAAAGTCTGAGTGATTACATTCACAAGAATTGGTTGGTAGTTTTTGTGAATGGGATATCTCAGCAACATTTATTTAAAGGAAGGGTCTTAATTCAGGCGCAAATGTTCACGGGCACTCAAGTAAGAGCAGAGGTCAAAGCGTAAGTAGTGATTTCAAGAAATATGTTCACATAAAAATCAGATAAATCACCTAAAAATTCACATAAGAATCTAATAGGACCATATATATATATATATATATATAAATCTGTCACTGGAACCGAAGTGTGGTCCCAGCACTTTGGAGTTTACCTTTTACATCTTGTCTAGTTGTTCCTTCATCCCCTGGTATGTCTCTATTTTCTCATGCTCTTTTCTGATGTGGTTGTCCACTGGGATTGTCACATCTATCACAGCTGAAGTCTTCTGCTCCTTGTCAACCACCACTATATCTGGTTGGTTGGCCAGCAGTTGCTTGTCTGTCTGGAGCTTGAAGTTCCACAGGACCTTAGCCAAAGGTGGTTTGGAGGTGACTCCCATTGGGAATTGAGGACTTGTAAACCCCAGATGTTCCTGTACACTATCCCAGTCACCTGGTTGTGCCTCTCAGTGTACACTGTCCCAACTTGCATCTTACATCCTGATACTATGTGCTGGATAGTGTCTGGGGCCACCTTTCCACAGCCTACAACTTGGGTCCCTCTGGCAGACTCTGGCCTCTATGTATCTGGTGGTTAGCACCTGTTCTTGTCCTGCCATGATCAGAGCCTCTGTGGTGTCCTTTCAGCTGTCCTTTAGCCAGTCCAAATGAGTTCTAAATAAGTGGGCTGTTAGGAACCCACTTACAGTGCATCCAGAAACTATTCACAGCGCTTCACTTTTTCCACATTTTGTCATGTTACAGCCTTATTCCAAAATGGATTAAAGTTATTTTTCACCTCAAAATTCTACACATAATACCCCATAATGAGAAAGTGAAAAAGGTTTGCTTGAAATTCTTGTAAATTTATTAAAAATAAAAAACAAAAATATAACATGTACCTAAGTATTCACAGCCTTTTCTCAATACTTTACTGAGGCACCTTTGGCAGCAGTTACAGCCTCAAGTCTTTTTGAGTATGATGCTACAGGCTTGGCGAACCTATTTTTGGGCAGTTTCTCCCATTCTTCTTTCCAGAACCT
>VUQS01036717.1:0-15341 GCA_015108495.1 Heterochromis multidens
CTTATAGTTAGGGCTGGATCAGGTGACCCTGAATCCTCCCTTAGTTACGCTGCAATAGGCCTAGGCTGCTGGGGGTTTCCCATGATGCACTGAGTGTTTCTCTTTCTCTCACCTCTGTTCACTCTCTATGTATATGCTGAGTGTGCCAGTCCTCCGCCATATTGACTGTTGTCTTGACTGGAGGAGATAGAGAACATTTTGAGGTCCGAGAAGAAACGAAAGTGTGCTCTTAAAATCACCGAAACTGGTGCAAACTTGGTCAAAGCGTACTATAAACAACCTCGCAATGGCAAGGAAGAAAAGCAAGCAGCAAGGGGTCGCCCAGAAGGAGCTTGTGCCTGGACAGCAGCCCGCACCGAAGAGCCCAGTCTCTCCCGGCGATGCAGCTGGCGGTGGCGGCGGAGATGCTGGGCTGGATAGGCTGCCCACTACCAAGGCAAACCAGGTAGCTAGCTGCGAGCCAACCGCTGCCTTTAAAATAGGCTAGCTAGCCTAGCTAGCACCACTCAGTTAATCCAAGCATCCTCCATTGTGCTTTTATTTTGTCAGTGAAATCCTGCAGACGTGCAATTATATACATCCGCTTGTTGGTGGGGAGCTGTTTCAGTTGTAATCTAGCAGCGATGGATGTATAGCTTTGTGTCGTTTGATGTGTAATTAAATAAATATTAAGCTCAACTTACCGATCAGAATAGTTCCAGCCAGGCGCGTTTTCAGCGCTATGACCAGCACTGCAGCCAGTCCCTCATACCGGACAGGTGACATTGTACGTCGGGCAGGTCGTCCCATTTCCATCCGCCCAGCTAACGTTAGCCAAGCTATCATCTTCAGCTAGCGTGCTGCAAACGTGCTGCCTGCTCTTCATCCCATCAGCAGCTACTAGCTAATCAGTGAGTTCATTATTCAAACAAACAAACATAACGGGGCAATAATAAAGGCAGCAAACTGTCAGCCTGCTTCGTATTATTTAGTTTTTGGGGTTTTTTTTTTGTCGTACCAGAATCCAGTATCAGACTGTAACAGGAGCTAATGTCAGAAAGTTTTCAGTGTAAGCGGTTAACTTGTGAGCTAATGATGCTTCGCTGAGTCGGAGCTGTGTGATGTTGAGGGTGAGAGAGAAGATGGTGCGCTGCGTGCTGGACCACTGTCTTAACCACCAGCCTTATACCTGCAACCTGGCTGCTCCTCCTGCTCGGACGTGTTTATTACATGTTTGTATCACTCGCCTACACGGATCCATCAGATCTATCCATAACAACTTTTTAGCACTTTACAAAAAAAAAAACCCCCAAACTAATACCTGCTCTAAATCCTGTTTTAACAGAGGCTGTTGATTTTTATTTAAACTGCTATGGAGAAGTGCTATTTATTTATTTATTTAGGTATCAGACTGTATATCATATAGCGGAGTGTAGCTCCAAACTGGCAACCCAGTATCTCCACACACACATAATGATATGTATCTCTGGCTCATATTCCTAATATATGTATAATCTAGTATTCTAGATGTTTGTCCCTTTTGAAAGATGGATAACTCTCCAGTTTGATCTTCCTGAGATTTTTCCTCATCTGAATGAAAGTCTCAGGATTGCAGGTGTAAGAGTATTGAATGAAATATCCCCCTGTTCCTCCTACTGTTAGTTAAATAACCGAGTTTTGTGCCCTAGATCAAAGCCTGACACGCAGATTTTGATTATGCATGTAACTCATGGTTTAGCGGTCTTCAGAAAAGATTCAAAACTAGTAGTTATATTCTTAAGTATCAACATCAGCAGACTTTGGTGTTTGATGACTTTTGTAGATGAAAATGGTTAAATGCCCAATGAGGGTTTATTACTTATCTTTAACCCTTATGTATAATATGCACAACAACTGCATACTTTTTTTTTTGTAATTTTTCCTACCCAGTCTCTCATGGTTACAGTACCTGTAGATGTGATTTTTCATGTTACACTGATTGTTAAAACACAGGGACAAAAAAAAACCCCTTCAGATATTGTGCCATAAAACTTTGGAATGAACTGCCGTTCAACATGAAAAGTGTTCAATCAAAGCAAATCTTTAAGTCAAAATGCAAAGTATTTTTGTTTAACAAAATGAGGAGCATTGCAGATGTGAAGCTACTCCATAATTTTTACTATGTGCATTTTTCAGTTAAAGTGTTACGTTGATGTGATGGTTAAATAACATTTTTTTTTTTTTTTTTGGTGATGTTTGTGTTTGTGATGCTACTTCTTTTGCTCAGCATAGTTTCTGTTGTGTAATGCTTCCAAAAAGTCCACTGTGGAAATAGGTTGATCTTTACGATAACTTTTTAGTGCTCCTTATTCTGGTATTTATTGCATGCACAATATCAAGGTCTTAATTCATATATGTTTTAGCCTGTGATATTTATGGTCTGTGATATCTATTGGAATGAAATGGAAATCAGTCAATCAATAAGTGTTAAATATGGGACCAACTGCTGTCTTTTTCTGCCTAGCCCATGCACACCTGCTGCCTCCTGTGCCATCGTGAATTTAAGGACTGGGGAGCGAGCTCTGTGAATGGGCTTCCTGGGGGCCATGGAACAAAGTTGGCCAACGCCGTGCCTGCTCTCTCCCAGGCTTTATTGCGGGAGGCTCCAGGGCGTAAGCTCGCCGATGCTGTGCCCTCACTGTCTCAGTCCCTGCTGGGAGAGGTGCCTCTGTGGATCTGTCAGAGCTGCTGCAAGAGTGTAGAAGAGGAGGAGAGGCGGAGCACACAGGAGCAGCCGACACCGGTAAATAAAAGGGGACTGATCTGGGTCACGTGTCTGAGTCCTTTTCACAGCTTCTGTTTACTACTGTTTAGTTAAACTATGTTTCTTTATCCTGCTGAGGTTACCTCATCATTAGTCATCATTTATAGCACTGGATTTGCATGTACCTACTTGCAAAATAAATCTGTCTCTCTAAATGTCACCTTTGGTATTAGGGCTGTAAAAATTGGACAGACGTCAGTTATTAGTTCAAAAGACCCACACAGGTTGGAACTATTTGAATATTACATCATGACCACAAGAGGGCAAACCAATACCACGAAAGATACCTATTTCTATAGGTACTTTTTTTTTTTTTTTTTTTCCCAACATATACAGTTGTTTTTTAAGAGCTACATACCTACACCTGACAAAATAAGCAAATAAAATTATTAGGTAATGTTATACAAAATGGACCTTTGATGCTCCAAGAGAGCTCTGCTTTGAATAACATGGATCAACAATGATCTTTTCTTCAGAATGAAATGGGAGGATAATCAAACCATTAGGAAACTGTGCTGCATGAAGCTTTTATCTCCAGATTATTTATTAATCAGTCAGCACAGTTGAGGATCCACAATCTTGGTCTTCTACTGACTAAAATCCTAAGTATTCCCAAATGGGACCCCAAGTGTAAATCGCTCTCTCTGAGCTGAGTTTGGTTGTCAACTCTCTGCCATCATCAACACACAAAACTGACCTCTCACAGGTCTAAGCATCTGGGAGGTTTGTATTTGTAAGATGATTTTTTGTTTAGACATGAGCTAACACCTTTAAGCTTGCTAACCTGTGTAATTGGCCTACTGTTACTGTTAATAGTTTTTTACACATATAAAACAGCCCAAAAGTGCTGGTAGAACTAAACAAGTTTTAAAAAGTAAAAAA
Organism: Heterochromis multidens; assembly: GCA_015108495.1. Classification (NCBI taxonomy): domain Eukaryota; kingdom Metazoa; phylum Chordata; class Actinopteri; order Cichliformes; family Cichlidae; genus Heterochromis; species Heterochromis multidens. The sequence goes on from VUQS01036717.1 coordinate 3,665, forward strand.
AAAAACAACATCAAGAAACTTTTATGACTTAAGACCATTTAGCTGATACCCATCCACTTATATTCCCTCATTATGTAGGCTAAACTAGTCACTTCTATCCTTTCTTGCACCTGCAGCAGTGTCTTTAAAGTGCACCTACACCACACAGCTGTTCCATCTTTGTCAAAAAGTATGCGGTATTGCAGGTGGATTGTGCTCCGTTAACCCTGCAGCAGCAGTAGGTCTAACAACTTTTCTGCTGGAAACCCAGCTTTGCATTCTGTGCAGTTCAGGAGACAGACACTAAGAGTGCTCCATTTTCCCCCACAATTGAATATTATATAATTTTTTTTTCTTTTAAATGCACATTCATATTTTGAATTTTTGTTCACAGCACTATTGGATATACAGTTGTGATCAGAAGTTTACATACACTCATCATGGACATGAATTTAAATCCAACTTGTGTAAATTCTCCTTCTTAGATCTTCACTGAGTTCCTTAGACTTTCCCATTGTTCTGAGTATTGGTCAATCCAGTGAGTGCTGTCAAACAAATCCTTCTTATGCTGGCAAAGAGAAACTACTAGTTGTAGTCAATCATGATCACTAATGAGAAGTTAATAGGGCTTGGCCTTGAGTTAAAAGACATTGTAGAACCTTCAGTGCCATTTATTAAAAGGTTAAAATGAGTGTATGTATATATTTGAGTCTGTATGTATACTTTTGACCCTGTGGGGATTAGAGAAAATCCAAAATAAATTCAAACCTGTGCACCCAATTATTGTTTTTGCACCCAATTCCACCCTGGAAAAAGAACAGTTTAAAGAAATCATTAAAAACCCCAAATTACCATGACACTAATACCCATGATGAGTGTATGTAAACTTCTGACCACAACTATGTATAATGTGACTAAAGGGGCACTTGGAGAGCACAGACTCCACCAAGGCCAATGCTTCTTCTGGCAAGTTTTTGCCTAATCTGACAGACAGACAGCTGGAAACATATTTGCAGTGAATGAAATTTATTGTATGCTTTGGCTTTTCTGTAGTCTCTGCTGCATATGTTAGATAGAAGAAGCCATTAAGCTTTCTTTGTTGATTATTTTTATAAATAATTTACATGAAATGCATTTTTTTAAACTTACTGTGTCATTATACTTCAGCTAGACTGCTGGTGAGTGTCGTGATCATGACGTTTTGTTGACGTGTGGATTAAATGTTAAAAATTTGAAAATGACAACAGCGGGCACAATTGTGAGAAAGTGACCTATGGTGGTGACTTAACACGTTCTTTTAAATGTGTGGGTTTTTTTCTTAAGTAAGAAAGAATAATGTGTAAGTAAAATGGTTTTCACATCTCATTTGCCTGTTAGATGCAGCTGCTACCAAACTGCAAGACTATGTACCCAATTCCATGATTAACATTCGGGTGTTTTTTCTTTTTTTTTTGTTTGTTTTTTCTTTCAAATTTAGGTACCGTTGTCACACTCTTCCTCCTGTAAGTCCCAGAGCTGTGGGAATGGTTACCCAGAGCAAAGTACGGTGGACTGGGACCCGAGTTCTTTCCTGTCGGCTCACAAACTGTCAGGTCTCTGGAACTCTGCCCACACCAACGGAGGGGAACACTGCAACCACAGCACTTCTTCACACTCACAACAAGGTCTGTCGTCACAGAGTAAAAGAAAAGCATGCAATGACTGACAATAAACGCTAAAAACATCACTAACGTCACAATTTTGGTTAGACTCAGTGCCCTGGCTGATTTGGGAGTTTGGCAGTACTGTATTTAAGGTTCATTTTAGGCCAATTCTAAATCATTATAGAAGAACTTAAAAGATTACACTGCTTAAAGCTCAGTATTATAGGTGGTACAATAATGTTTTAATATTAAAAAATGTAAAGACTGTGAAATTCTTAAAAAAAAACAACAGTTACCCGAGAAGATCATCATTTATACAGTGTCAATAAGGAAATCATGGGGGCTATTTAATTTGTGTGCTAGTGTGACAGCAACAGAGAGGAAAGATGTATGGCATGAAAACAAGGTTATACAGCTGTATGGCTCAGCAGCAGACAAGACTGAGACTGGGATTAACAACAGCTGAAACAAAACAAATGAATAGAAAATTAAAACTAAGGTTGTAGAAAGAGCAATTGGAAAATACACTTCACTGGTAGATGTGTAGGTTATTGAGGTTACATGTCAGAGGAATCAATTCTTAGGGATTTCAGCCAGTATGTTATCATATATGCAAAGTATATAGTTTTCTTTTTAATGAAATAAATGCAATCTAAGAGCACTCACTCCCTTTGGGTAGTAATGTTATGTTTGCAATTTGTGCTGTAACCTGAGTACATGGTAAATATCAGTGTCAGTAGAAAATCAGAAGCAACTGTCTCCTTAAATTTGTAGAGTTATGCTGGCAAAACTCCAATTCAGTTATTCTGTTTCGTCATATTAATGACTCAGAAAGAAGCATTTATTCTAGATCTTGGACTTTCCAATCCAAAACTCAAGAGTTAATCCTGGAACATACCTTCATGGGTTAATGCATCATCACACATGCATTGTGAATCTTCAACGAAACATGGCAGGCAGACCAGGCTGTTTGGCTCCCGTGACATGTCTTTTTTACTTTAGTGGAAAGAAAACATCCATAACCCCACATTATTATGCATGCAAATAATTTAGCTAGATAATACCTCATTTATATATTTACACAAAAAATATCAGAAACTTGCAGTTCCATGAAATAATTATCTTAATCTAAGCAATCGAGAGAGGGCGGTGATTTTGATCTTCCCAGTCCTGTATTATTGTCTTGTGTTAATGGAATTGTGAGAAACAATTTTATGAACTTATTTACCCACACGGTATAAGTGTGCGAACTACACTATTTAAAAAAAATCAAATAAAATCACACATGGTCAACAGTTTAATACTGTGAACTGAGTGTATGATGCTCAGCAGTAACAAATATTTCATTCAATTTAATTTAATTTATTTATTTACATAGTAAGGTCAAGACTTTAGAACATCATAGACAAAAACCCAACAATTCCCCATTGAGCAAGTGCTTGGTCAAGTGTGACATCACAGTAATGCACCAACGACACTGAACAGCAAGTTTCCCCTTGCCTGGGATAAAAAAGACAAGGAGACACATGCAGAGAATACTGTGCAATATTCTCTGCATGAATACCTCACAGCTGTGGAGTATTCATGCAGAGAATAATATTTATGACAGTGATGCGCTTCGATGGCGCCACTTTCGCATTGCAAAAAATAAAAAACAAAAAAAGTTTGGATATGTATATATTTACTGGTAGCATGGTGGACCAGCTGTTGCTATGTATGTTTGCATTCAGTGCAGAGTTGTTGCTGTCTCACCACATGACACAAGTCATAGACTTTAATGGTTATTCACAGTTATATCAACATTAAAGAACTTTGAAATTCAACCTCACTTCCGAACTGGATTAATCTTTGATTTTGAAGTACTAGCGCTGCGAGTTATGCACATTTCATGGGAAGTCTCATTAACTGCAATTGTTTTTAAAGTTCCCATTTCACATGATGAATGATGCATTCAGTGGGAATGGGTCATTAGTCTGTGATTTATTACTTAAGCCTGGCAAACAACCATGATGACTTTGTTTTTGTCTGATTTCTCACTTTTCTTTGCTTTTTTCAAAACACTTTCTCTGCTGCGTAAATGTGATTGAATTTCTAGTTAAATATTTGGATGGTTCGTGGCACCAAATGGCATTTAAAGAGGAGTAAGTGAAAGACTAGTTAAATGATGCTTGTCCTTTGTGAAGGCAACTGTTTCCTTCTAAAATAGACAAAGTTCTAATTAAAATGGTGTGTTTTCCTTGAATTAATTAACAAAGAATGAAACTGTAAAAGTGATGTTTAGCTGTGAAATACGCTTTGAGCATCTTAATTGGCATCCTAATTATACTTCGATATATACAGCAACAAATGTTTAATGTTACAGGGATTTGTAACTTCTCCTGGCAAGAGTGTGCAATTTCCAATAAGAGGTACAGTCAGTTTTGCATAGCAGAAATAAGTATGTTAAATTATTAAAATTTTCTGCTGTTTTCATGTTATTTTAGCTAGCAGAAAAAGATTTATGCCTCAGGGCTAAAAATGTTTTACATAGCTGTTTTCTTTCTTTATGTCAAAACATGTCTCCAAAGAAAAGGGAGTTATTTTATAAAACATAAACTGCCCATAGGCAGTAAAAAGTCATTCAGATTTTTCCCCTACTGAAATCAAAAGGACTTTTCCCCTTTTATTGTAACAGTTGCCACATTGATTTTTATTTTTATATCTGCAGGTGTAACAGGAGGTTCAACCTGTCATGAGAAAAGAGGACTTAATGAAGCACCTGGGAAATCTGCTAAAACGTCAGGGAACAAAGTATGTCCCTACAGTCACCCATCATCCCAGAATTCCAGTGGATCTTCTGCTGGGAATGCACTCTCTACCTCAGCAGATCTTTGTAAGACCACTCCCAAGCACTTCAAGACCATGTGCCGTCGACCAACACCACCAGGTAGTTCTTCTTTTTAGAGTTCGGGAGCTTTTATTAAGCCCAGCAAAGAAGAAAACTCAAGTTTCCAATCAAAATCTGCAGCATTTAGGTTAAGAATATATAATAGACATGTTAAATTAAATAAAATGTTTTATTAAGTTTTACAAGATATGTTAATTTTAATTATTTCAATGTACAATGCTCAAAAAAATAGGAACACTTTTTAATCAGAGTATAGCATCAAGTCAGTTAAACCTCTGGGATATTGATCTGGTCAGTCAAGTAGCAGAGGGGGTTTCAGCTGCTTTGGTGTTAATGAAATTAACAACAGGTGCACTAGAGGGGCAACAATGAGACAACCCCCAAAACAGGAATGGTTTTACAGGTGGAGGTCACTGACATTTTTTCCTCCTCATCTTTTCTGATTATTTTTTCACTAGTTTGGCATTTGGCTAGGGTCATTGTCACTACTGGTAGCATGAGGTGATACCTGGACCCTACGGAGGTTGCACAGGTAGTCCAACTCCTCCAGGATGGCACGTCAATATGTGCCATTGCCAGAAGGTTTGCTGTGTCTCCCAGCACAGTCTCAAGAGCATGAAGGCCAGAATCCTACCAAATGACCTCCAGAAATGCCCAGCACTATGGAGCCCGATTGGCATTTCCACCACTGGTGCCCTGTGCTTTTCACAGATGAGAGCAGGTTTAACCTGCCTATAACATTGCTCAGCATGACCGGTTTGGTGGTGGGTCAGTGATGATCTGGGGAGACATATCCATGGAGGCTACAGGCTAGGAAACGATACCCTGACTGCCATTAGGTATCAAGGATGTAATCCTTGGACTCATTGTCAGACCCTACGCTGGTGCAGAAGGTCCTGGGTTCCTCCTGGTGCACGACAATGCCCGGCCTAATGTGGCAAGAGTATACAGGCAGTTCCTGGAGGATGAAGGAATTGATTGACCCCCACGCTCGCCTGACCTAAATCCAGTAGAACACCTCTGGGACATTATGTTTCAGTCCATCCGACGCCACCAGGTTGCACCTCAGACTGACCAGGGGCTCAGTGATGCCCTGGTCCAGATCTAGGAGGAGATCCAGGACTCCATCCGTCATCTCATTAGGAGCATGCCCCAACATTGTCAGGCATGCATACAAGTACGGGGGGTACATACAAACTGCTGAGCACCACTTTGAGCTGCTGCAATTAAATTTAAATAAAATGGACTAGCCTGCCGCATCGATTTTTCACTTTGGTTTTTGGGGTGTCTTTGAATTCAGCCCTCTGTGGGTTGATCATTTTCAGTTCCATCAAACTATGTGACATCCTTTGGTTCCTAACACATTACCCAGTCCATATCAGTATAAATATCCAGCATGATTTTTTTCTACATTGAGAGCTGATATGCTTTCTTTAGTGTTTCTTTAATTTTTTTGAGCAGTGTATATGTACTTTAATAGAAACGCCTGTTTAGATATTACTGTAGAAATCAAGAAACACTTCCACAGTAATTGTTCTTTAACAGACTTTGCAAGCATGTATTTTTATTTTACTTTGAGCTCATCTTCGAAGTGAACTTTTAATAGGCCAGTTTAGCTTACAGTTAAAACATTAGTGGTAAGTGGACTTCTTACTTTGTGAACCTGAACGTTAATGAATGTACATTAGAATGAGATGATTCCATGTGTGTGATCTGTAACTCATTTTTATTCATGGTGTTTATTGTCCAGGTGAAGCCTTCCACCCCAGTGACCATCATCAACATACAGACTTGTCGGTACCCCCTAACAGTCCCACCGGCCTGTCTTCCCAGCATTCCTCGCTCCTGCCCCCAAAGCCGAACTCTGGGCAACACAGCCACGTGACCTCCTCCTGTGGCACTGGCGTGGCAGCCCATGCACCTTTCTCCCCTCTGGTACCAAACCTCCACGGCCCTACAGGCAAAATCAATTGTCCGAGTCCAGATAGCCCAACATCTGTCCATAAGCCCAGCCCATGCAAAAACTCCCACATTCCTGCTGTGAATGCACAACACAGCAAACTGGGCACGTCTGTGGTGGGTTGTAACCACTCCTGTAATGGACACAATCCTGGAACAGTGGCCACCTCCAATGTAGGTCATGTAACACCTGGGGCCTGCAGGTGAGTTTTAATATGTCAGCCTTCCTTTCTGTCATTTATGTAGCTGTGTTGATTCAGAGAACGAAAGTATCCTAAGGGTTTCTTTTTCTTATTTTGTAGGGATCAAGCATGTAAGGGGCACAAGGTGACTAATGGGACATTGTGCCACCCTTCGTCTGAGCTGGAGGAGGGTGAGGATGAAGACAGCAGCTCTGAGAGGAGCTCCTGCGCCTCTTCTTCCACAAATCAGAAAGACGGGAAGTACTGCGACTGCTGCTACTGCGAGTTCTTTGGACACAATGCGGTACGCTTTGTTTCACAACTTTTGAAGTTTTACTTACAAACAGTATACTTTTACATTCATGAAAGGTGACTTGGTGAAAAGATATCAGTATTGTTAAATATTATTTGCTCACAGCCTCCAGCTGCACCAACTAGCCGAAACTACGCTGAGATCCGAGAGAAGCTTCGCTCACGACTGACCCGGCGTAAAGAGGAGCTTCCTCAGCGCCAAGATTCAGAACTGACAGTGGCTGGTGCCATTGACAACCGGGATGTGGATGAGCTGCTAGACTTTATAAACAGTTCTGAGCCCAAACCTGTCAACAGTGCCAAGGCTGCCAAAAGGGCTCGACACAAACAAAAGAAGAAGGTGTGGTAACTTTAGTGAATGTGTGTTGTTTTCTGTTTTTCATTTATAGTTCAGCACTGTTATTTATCATCTAAGACAAAGGTTTTGGAAAACTGTATTTCATATTTAACATGGAATCTTTTAAACCCTTTTCAAAAAGAGGTTCCTTATTATTTAATAGTAAATGTTAACCAAACACAAGCAGCTCAATCATAAGGGAACTAGCAAAATTCAGATGAGATTTCAGTGCAAAGAGCAGGAGAAATCTGCAAATACTTACACTGGATTAGTTACATGCTAATCCAGTATAATCTCATGGGTAGGTGGGCTTTATTAATTCTATGTGGGAGGAATAATATATGAATATATTATATTATATTATATTATATTATATTATATTATATTATATTACATGGATTTCCCTCTGGGATCAATAAAGTTATTCTTAATTGATTAAAATCATAATGAAAAGAGGTGATTAAAATGTAAATTCATAGAATGACAGTTGATAAAAATTGCCTGCTAAATAGTATCAAAGACAGAGTTTGATTTTCTGAAAGTATTAATAATTTAAATGGGGAACTACAGCTAAACATTTTGAAATTACCAGGATCTTTGCAGTGATTTCTCATAAAATGTGGTCTGATCCTTCTCTCAGTCACAGTAAACAAAATCAGTTTGACTAAACTAAACCCACACAAACATTTGTACTTTTCATTTTCACCTTTTCATTTGATGTTTTGTGTAGCAGCGAATGATGAGGATGATTTTGGACCATTCCTCCCTACCAGACTCAGTTTTTCTGGGACGTCTTAATTGAACTTGCTGCTTTTCCAAAAAACTGTCTTCTTTTTCAACCATTCTTTTGTTTATATAAATGTGTGCTCTGTCATTGTCTTGTTGCATTGCTTAAACTTTTTAAACTTCAGGGAATTAAGTACTTTTCCTCTGTTTGTTGCCCTTCTGCCTTATTGCTGATTGAGTAACTTGAGCAGGACTTTAGAGATGCTTTTGTAGCCTTTTTTTTTTGGCATTGTGCATTCCTGTAATTTTTCCCCTAAGGTCTTGGAAAAAGTTGCTGCGATCGATAACCAGACTTTGTATACCTTTATTCACAATTGGTGGCACTTTTACAACCCACTCTTACAATCATACCTCCTTAATTAGAATCGTTGACTCTTATCGTTTCAAGAAGTCATTAGCACAAAGGTCCATTTACTTTTTTCAGACTGAACTGTGAGAAATTACTCAGTGTCCTCTGTAAAGACATGAACACAACTGTTTTGTATTGTGAGTTTTATCAGAAGTAAGTAAGTGATGATATATAAAGGCTGGCATCAAATAACAGATATTGATGCCAGCTTTTGGTACTTTGTGATACTCGGTCCTACAGATACATTTTGCTCATTTAGAATATATACTGTAACCTTATGCAAGTGTTCAATACAAAATCCTTGTGTATGTGTGTACCTGTTTTCACTTTCATACCTGTACCATGTCTGTTGTAGGAAAAAGCTCAGCAGGGCAACACGGGTGCTGCAGGCAGTGACCCCCACTCCAATCCATCTGAGCCTGTCGACGAGCCCATCCCTGATGGTTCTGAAGCCAGTCGGTTGTTAGACTGGCCTCAGCTGGAACTTGAACGTGTTAATAGTTTTCTCACAAGTCGGCTAGAAGAGATTAAAAACACCATCAAAGACTCAATCCGGGCCTCATTTAGCATGTACGACCTCAATCTGGATGTCAATGACTTTCCAAAGAAAGCAGCCACGTTGGAGGGAAACCATTTACTGTCCCATCTCAATGGTTCCTCTGACTTGCAGCAGATAGACCTTGACCTCTCTCCTCTTTCGCTGGGAACCTTTAAAAGCCACCTGGACCTGGTTAATGGATGGGAGGACACAAACATTGTCTCATCTTCTAATACTACCACCACTGCATCAGGGGTCAGTGCAGCTTCAAAGGACATCCAGCGGTTGAACAGTACCCCCAGTCTCTCTAAGCTCATAAGAGTTCGCTCACCAGAAAGATGCACTTCCATTGGATCTGACAATTTACCACAGGTGCCAGCTCAAGCGACGGCTAAATCAAAAGAGGACGCCTCTGATCCTAAGAACACAACAGTTGGGAGCAATGGTGCCAAGTCGAAGAAAAATAAAAAGCACCAGCAGAGACAGGAGCAGTCTGTGTCAGAGCAAAATTCCAACAAACCAACCAAAGCTGCCTCTGGGAATGAAGCACAGAAAACCAATGAGTCTAAAGAAACCGCTTCTAGTGGCTCAAAGTCTGGAAACAAACAGCCTCAGCACATTGCAGACCACCAGAAAAATGGGCCTAAGAAATCTGAAGAGGGCAGATCATCCAAACATGCAACAAATGGAGCAAATAGTGGCCCCTTGAGTGCACAAAGGGGGAAAAGTGACGCAGAGACACGAGGAGGTCGGTGTGAGCAGGATTCAGAGAGCAAAGCTCACCCCTCTATTCCAGCAAATGGGCAACAACAGCAGCAGTCCAAGGGGAAAAATAAGAAGAACAAGAACAAGGGTGAAAAATCCAACACTGCTATTGGTATGGAAAAGTATCTGCATTTACAACATTGCATGTTTAATCATTACTGCTTCTAAAATTATCTTGACATCTTATTCTTTATTTTTATATTGTAGATGATGTATTTCTCCCTAAAGACGTGGATCCAACAGAAATGGATGAGATTGATCGGGAAGTGGAATACTTCAAACGGTAAGCTCAAGACAACAAGGTCCACAACACAACACAGATATATTTTTAAAAAAAAACTTTGTGCAAAACTGTTATATTTACATGATCTGTATCCTCTCTCGTTTGTCTTTGTTCCCTGTAGGTTTTGCCTGGACTCTGCAAAGCAAACTCGCCAGAAGGTTGCAGTGAATTGGTCCAACTTTAGCCTCAAAAAGGTTTCTTCCAATGCAGCTCAATAACTTGAATGAGTGCCAGAAAAAAAACTTCACACCACAAACTCTTTCAGTACAGCCCTATTTGGCCTAAGGCCTTCTCTCATTCCCAGTTTTCTTCTCTTCCGTACTAAGCCAAGGGACCCTGGTTCAAAATCATACTCTCCATTCAGAAGACTGAAACAAAACTTGTGGCTAACAAAGCCAGGGATCATACTCAAGGCCAACTCTACCCTCTGCTACTATTGCAATGTTCACTAAATAAGAGATGCAAAAATGGAAAAAAAACATCTGTTGAATCAACTGAATCCATGTGCTTAAGTATGTAGTATGTAATCCGTTACCTTACATGAAATAAATGTTTTTATCACAAATCTGAGACATTTTAACGTCGTTAAACGTCTGAATTCCAGTTGAGTCAATTTGGTGCTCATCCATTATGTCCTACATTGCTAGTTTCCAATCCACTCCACCAGTCTAAATAGACACTAGAGACCATGTGTCTTATACTGTACAACTGTCAGAAAGGATCTAAAGACAACATTTGGACCTAACTTTATTGAAAAAAACACTTGTAACCAGTCTCCTCTTCTTGGAGTAGAGGAGACAGTTGCATTATTTTACTTGCAAAGAAGCTGCAGTATCTCTGCTGGTTGCTCATGGTTTTGAATTGGAATAATATTTAATGGTGATAATATGTTATTGAGGAAATCGATAACAGAAAAATGGCATATGCATGACTTTCCTACCAAACTGTTTTGTTATGAAATGGTTGTTTGACAGTTGGTACACCAGCAACACTAAAATTTGGTTTGTTTGTTTTTTTTTTTTAAATAAATGTCTCAATTTAATGTTTTATTTGGCCCACAGAATCCATCTTAAAAACACAAATCCAATTAAGTACCCCTGCAGATACATCCCCATGCATGACATGCATGAAAGAAAAATCTAAACACTGTCCCAAAGTTAAATGTCCGTCGCTTCAGTGTCAGTCCTCCTGTGATGTTAGTCTTGAACAATTATCTCTTATAAGTAATATCCAGCATACACTCTGTGTGTGTATCTGTGAAAGGAAGTCCTTGACCACAGTTTTTTTTTTTTAACCCTCTGAATCCCAGCAGCAACAGGTACACCAGTGTGTAATGTTCATTTTGCCGCTGGAACATGACACCTTGTTTGTTGTACATACTGAGTGAATATTTTTCACCCTCTTGAGCCCTTGTCATGGGTTGTGTCTGGGATACATTATCAACCATATTACTCTTTTTCCCTGTACTGTGACCTTGATGGCACCCTCCACCTCAGCTAAACCTACTGAGGTCCCAGTCTTCATTTATGTTATAATGGTAAATATCACAAAGGAGACCTTTGGGACACGGCCTTGAGTTTTTACACCAGTATCAATGTTTTAGCTGATGGCTTTCATTGAAATGGATTTTTTTTTTTTTTTTTTTCCTGAATTTGTG
>VUQS01036729.1:0-10191 GCA_015108495.1 Heterochromis multidens
CAGTAAAATGCTACAGATGTTCTATCAGTCTGTGGTGGCAAGTGTGCTGTTCTATGCTGCAGTCTGCTGGGGAGGCAGCATCAGAAACAAGGATGCAAGGAGACTGGACAAACTAGTGAGGAAAGCTGGCTCTGTAATTGGAGCCAGACTGGACACGCTGGGGGAGGTGGTGGAAAGATGCACACTAAAGATGTTAGAAGCCATCCTGAACAACTCTGATCACCCACTTTATAACATCTTCATGGAACAAAAAAACATCAGTACTGGAAGACTCCTCTCTCTCCGTTGTAAAACAGAGAGATACAGAAAATCATTCGCACCCACAGCCATCAGGCTTGACAATTCTCATATAAATAGCTGATGAGCTGTCAGACAAATGAATTTCCCTCTGGGATCAATAAAGTTATTCGTATTCGTATTCGTATATAGGGACGGCAGAATTATACCGGGCTCGGAGTCTATAAACAATAGCTGCGGGAGCGTTTGTGTGTTGTTGAAACTTGAGCACCGCTAAAAGTGAAGTATACAATACAGGTGTGAACAGTTGGTTTGTAAGTAACACGTACTGCTTAAAGAGTAACTTCTGTGTGATCTTTCTAATATATGATGTTCTTTTTTATGTAATCTTCTTATTTTAAGTCGTAGTTACGGTGTAATCACGAGCTGCGTCAGTTGTTTGGGCAGCTAACAAGGCTCATTGAGGCCTAACCTGAACCAAAAAAGATTGCCAAGCCTCATCGTTTAAAGACCCCATTGAATTGATAAAGACTGAACCTTCAGCCACAGGGTTACTGAGGATAACTTGATGCTCGAGTGAACTGTCACAGTAACGAAAATGATGGTTAAACAGAAATAAGCTGTTCTGCTTTCCCATTTCCACATCTTTCTGGGTTAGCTGTTCAAAATGTGGACACAGCCTGAGTGACAGTGAAGATGTGACCCAAACGATAAACTGCACGTCAGCTGATGGCGACATAATTAAATGACAGAAAGAAGCTGATGGGCGTACTTACAGAACCAATCATTATTCCCTGACATGCACCAGTCTGAAACTCCAGCTTATGATATTAAAGTGGTTTTAATTAAATGCTAAATGAGCAGCGTAGAAAGGACAGAATGAGGGAGAGTTTAAATGTTTGACATCAGAAAAATGGGCCGTGTTTTAATCATGAGGGTGTTAAAAGTGGTCAGCACTCAGTTTGTTTTAGGGAGGGTCCATTACTCAAAACATGACAGCTGTAGTTTAGCTGCTGCTGAGAGAGACTTGTAGGTCAAAATGAATCACAGAAGTATTGTCACAAGAACAGAGGTGGTGATAAATGAGATTTATAATGTGTTTAAACAATTGATCAGTTGTAAGTGGATAAGCGTTACACCTCCAGAAATCAGTCTCATTGCTTTATTTTCTCTTTGCAGTGTCAAGATGCAGATCTTTGTCAAGACCCTGACGGGCAAGACCATCACCCTGGAGGTGGAGCTCAGCGACACCATTGAGAATGTGAAGGCTAAGATCCAGGATAAGCAAGGCATCCCTCCTGACCAACAGAGGCTTATTTTTGCAGGCAAGCAGCTGGAAGATGGCCGCACACTCTCTGACTACAACATCCAGAAGGAGTCCACCCTCCACCTGGTGCTCCGTCTGAGGGGAGGAAACTAAGATATGCTTACAAAGATATGTGCCTATTCCTGTGTTCAAAGCACTCCTGATCCACTGTCTGTATTTCATTCCCTTTTTATTTTTAAAAATTTCAATAAAGTTTAAAAATGTTACTGTAACTGGCTTAATTTCACTTTTGCCTGATTTAAGCAACAGAAAATGTGAAAACTGATTAAAATGTGCCGGTTTCGTTGTCTGAGAGCTGAAGTTGATGATGAAAACAGAATGTGTTAAAAATGTTAAAGCAAATAAAATGGCTTCTCACCTGGTTTGATTTCACAGGGAATTTTTGTACCACTGAACTGGAAGCTGCTGCTTTGCGGGGTATATATAGTCCTCCATACGTAGAAGTGCAAAGCATGAGCTGTAACTGCTTCAGTATCTTTAGCTTAAATGTAAGACATACTTGTCTTGCATATAAGGTCCCAGTTAAATGTAAATGATGTGCTATCACTAGCTGTGGATGGAAGTCCAAGATGTCTCATATGCAATTTCAAATTTAATGTACTTTCCTTTACAAATTAAGATTTTGTGTATATTACAGAAGGTACTGCATTCACTGGAACAAAGTATAGTTTTTTTTCATACCATTTGGAACAGTATATTCTAACATACCTACAACTATGAAAAGAAAATCTGGCAAAGAATTTCCCTACCTCAAAATAAATATACAAATGCTGTTGAAGTTCAGATAAAAACAAACCAACAAACAGCTTTTAAATGGTGTTTCATTTTTTTTTTTCAGGGTTTTACATCAGAAATATGAATAAACATGTAGATCACCCTCTACCACTCATTAAATGCACAAGAAAAAAAATGCAGAACAAGTCATCAGCTTCATAGAGGGATTGTGCATTTATTAACATGTTTTGGTTTCTATTAGTGTAACTACTAGAAGCTGGTTTTCCAAAGCAGACCTGAGAGCTCAGATAGTTTTAAAAAAATCACTTAAAGGAGACATGAGCCAGATTAGGAGCTGTGATCAGTAAGCAACACTTTGCACTTCCATCATTGTTTGTGTTTACAGAATAGTTTCAGCACAGGAATCACCAAAGTGAGCTCCCAATTTCCTGTAGGACTCTTTCTGCATATTAAGTGGCAGGTCATCTGAGGGGTAAAGGGTGTGCTGCTGCTGTCTGGAGTAGAAGCCAGACTCCTCGCAGTCTGACTCCAACCGGATGCTGACCCTGGGCATGGGCTGGCATGGTGGCTGTCGCAGAGGAGAGTCCAGGCTCATCTCAGAGTGGGCAGGTGAGGGGGGGCAGGAGATCTTCAGGTGCAGAGTGATGCTGAGGAACAGTGGTGATGGAACACTTTTACTCTCCATGGCTTTCACACAGTTTCCAGTTTATTAGGTACACTGACCTCAAACCAGTAGTCGTGCAACAAGTCATCCCTTTGTTTTGTATTTTATTATAATTGTCTTTAAGGGTATTTTTTTATCAATGAATTTTATAAGTTCTTCTGGCTAACTTGCTAACATTTTGTCTTTATGTTCTTCATTATCAGAGTACCAGAAAAATTGAGCTCATGTCATTTCTTGACAGCAGTTTGCAGTTTCCCTCTGCAAAATTTAACTAAAACTTTCAGTGTTAGTGTTCAGGTTTTTTAGGCTGTTCTTTTAACTTCTGATATTTCTGTTTAGCTCCATGTCCTCAAGAGGCTTTGCATTTCACAGGCCATCATTGTAAATGAGAATGGTAGAGGTAGAGCAGGTCATCTGCTAAATGGAAGGGTGGTGGTTCAATCCCTGGCTACTCCAGTGTACATGCCAAATATCCTTGGGCAAGATACTAACCCCAAGTGTGAACGGTGTGAATGTTAGATAGAAAGCACTTAAGTATAGAAAAAAAGTGCTTGTGTGAATGGGTGAATGAAGCATGTTGTATAAAAGTGCTCTGGGAGAGTAGAAAAGCACTATATAAGAATCAGTCCATTTAACACAGAGTGTATATAAATGATGGACATAGCGCTGCCCTGCAAGCAAACTTGAGGTGAGGATTAGCTGTCAACTTGCCACTGGTCAATGAGTGTACCCTGGACAATCCTTCTGACTCTAAAAATGACCATAATTTATATAATAAACTTCATGTTTCATTCAGTACGACCTGAAAATAGCAGCTGAGCTCACAATATCATCAACAATCAAACCTTATTTTATACTGTATTTAGTTCTTAATGACTTGCCTGATTTAAAAAGGTTACATGGGCTGGCTGCACCATCTTCAGAATCTGAATCATCAGTATCAGAATACTTTGTTAATCCCTGAGGATATTGTGTAATTATGTATCTTATGGCACAACATAGTACTAGATGAAAGTACAGCCCAGCCCTAGTTCAACTTCAGGTGATATCTCTTTAACATAGTACATAGATGTCATAACAGTTGCCTTTTCACATTCAGCTGATAGCTTTATATAATTTTTAGAGGATTTTAAACCATTTTTAAAACACCTACATATACAGAAAGTAAAGGTCTAACTGATGCCAAAATTATTATTTTTTTAGATCTGGCCAACAACACAACAGTTTTCTTAATTGTGTTTTAAAATTTTGACAGATGTATTTTATCCTTACATCTCTCATTTTGTCCAAACACCTGTCCAGAATGCAAAGATACACACTTCTATGACAAAAAAAAAAAAAATCATCAAATTATGGAATTATATTTATGTCTAAAGTCACGCGCGAGAAAAAACATAATCCGAACAAATAATGTCATTTCACGGGCACAGACATTCATTGCCACTCACACAATTAAATTTCTCGCGCGTAAATTCAACAACCCGCGTGCATAGAACTCAGCAGGCACGCACACAAAGAAGCCATCACGCAGTGTGCTTTGCTCGCGCTGCTGCAGTTTCAAATGAAGTTTGCCGAATTAACTATCAGCAGATATTGTTTGCTGTGTAGCAGTGGAAACACTGACAGCTGGATTATTTTAATGGTGAAGAACTCTTTTAAACTTAAGATTCTAAGGCAAGTTCTGAAGCCTCTGCACTCCTGTCCCATTAATTTGTTTATGAATAAAAAAAAACTAATAACAAGAATCAGGAAAAGAAATGTGCATCGGGATCTAGCAATTATAATTTTGGTAAAAAAACAGACATTTAAACATGCCATTAAAAAGTTGCTCAGTCTGCAGCAAACACATGTAACTACACATACCATGACTGAATTGAATTCTTCAGCTTTTAAGATTTTTTCAGTATCAAAGTGAACCCAGTGATAAATCAGTACATCCACCAGTGCAAACTTCACTTTCAGAAAGTCAACTAATCCTCAAGACAGCAAGTTACTGATGTGCACAGATCAAATCTTCATAGTGATTTTTGATTTGTTCATAAAAAGATAAACAATATAAAGGCAAATACTTTACTGTGAACTCCATTTAAAGCTCTAATCATATTTAGCAGAATTAGATTAATATAAAATATAAATCAACTAATAAATTGTGTTGTGATTTAGCTACGGTGAATTAGCTCAAGCTGTGGCTTTAATGACTCAACAATTATAGTCTGAAGTATATTTTAATGCAGAACATTTGTACTTTTACTTTAGTAAAAGTTTATTTTTACACAATGAACATATACTGTAGTATTACTACTTTTATATAAGTATAGGATTTAGGATAGGATACTGTAAAAGGTTGATAATCAACATTTGATCAGAGCACTTGTTCACTGTTTATCCAAACAGTTTATATTTGTTCACATTTTAGAAAATTAAGTTTATGCAATTGACTACGAAAACTATTTTTCTTTTTTCTTAGGAATGACGTGTGCTTCTCTTTATGATTGGTTTTTTTTTTTTATCATAAAAGGTATATGATACTATACAACAGATTAATGGAACAGCAGTGCAGAGGCTTCCGAACTTGCCTTAGAATCCCCTGGTTTAAAAGTTTTGTTTAGCATTAACGTAATCCAGTGGCAGCTGCCAGTATTTCCACTGCTACTCAGCAAACAATAACTGTTGATAGTTAATTCGGTAAACTTTATTTTCCAAATTGTGAATAAATACAGTTTAAAATAGCGCTTATGTTGCTGCCACGGTGTAACTCGGTTTAACGCAGTAAACTGAATCTGTCCATCAAAGTGACCAATCACATTAGGGCCCCTCTTCCTTTGGGCTCCGCCCCCAAACTGTCAAAAGTCAGTTGATTCGAGCGGGCAGGATTCCGCTCCGAGCGTAGAGAGCTACCCGCGAGAGCGTAAAAGTGCAGCAGCCAGAGCAAAGCAGACACTCCTGCGTGCCTGCTGAGTTCTACACGCGCGGGTTGTTGAATTTATACACAAGGAATTTTATACCTGCGCCTGTGAAATGAAAGTATTTGCTCGGATTAGGTTTTTCCTCGCGCGTGACTTTTGACATAAATGTAATTCCATATCAGATCCTCACCTTTGACAAACAGGTATTGTCACATCTTTACTGCTTTTTGCTTTGTAAAGTAGCTGAAACTATTATTCAGTTATTTACTAATTTTCTGTCAGCCTATTAGTTTTAGCAACAGTCACATAAGACATAAGACTAAGTATCTGAAATAAGATACAGGTTATAGATATCTGGGAATGAACTTTTTTAAAAAGTCTAATGGCCAGCAGGAGTGACACCTGAAGTCTGGTCGTATAGCTGTCTATGAAAAGACTTCCTTGTTGACTCTTTTGATCTATTAGCTCAGGAAACACTTTCTCGACATTAAAAAAACAAAAAAGTATGCTTTGTGACTTACAAGGTATGATATGAGCATATAGCATCGTTCGGTTTCCAGTCAGATCTGCCTTGCATTTGTGATGTCTGGTTTTAAAAAGCTAAGACGGCGACGGTGAAAACACTCAAAAATAGGACTTCATTAACCAGTGGATGATGTAATATGGTTATATGCATCTTTTATATCCAGTCTTAGATACAGCCACAGTTCTCAAAGCAATACATTAAAAGAAGAAAAAAGCTTCACGTCTCTCTGTTCTTTCAGCATGCAGTCAATAAAACATGGAGGAAGAATTTAAACTAAAAAACAACAACAAAAAAAAAAAGGTCAGTGCTAACATAGACACCATAAAAAATGGATGTAGCTACTGTGGCGTCATCCATTGGTTTCTGAAGTCCCATTCTGAAGCCTCAAGACAAGCACGTTTACCGTTACCATCTTGGTTTCCAAAAAATAGATGTGAGAGGGGCTGGTCTGACTGCGAAACCACTTGTTTATTGGTTAACGACTTGTCAATCACAAGCCAATGAGCACACCATGGATAATCCTCCTTTTTGAAACAAAGTATGTCAATGATTTCCAAAATAGACTTTTTATTCAGTATGACCCAAAACAAGTGACTGAAACTATGGACTCAACAGGAGAGTGTTTAGAGAGGTAAAGACAGAAAGACGTTTTCCCATAGACATCTATAGGACCAAAGTATTTTTGCAAGCACGACTATCGCTGTAGCGACTTCATGAACAAAGTAAATGCCACTGAGAGGATGAGACTGCATAATTGTGTGACATGTCCTCCAAGAATAATGATTTGCTGAGATGAAAGGGAAAAAAGGAACGAACTTAATGCAGAGTGCAATTCAATTTAATTTCAATTCAATTTTATTTATATAGCGCCAAATCGCAACAACAGTCGCCCTAAGGCGCTTTATATTGTAAGGTAAAGACCCTTCAATAACACAGAAAAACCCCAACAATCAGACAATCTCCTATGAGTAAGCAGTTGGCGACAGTGGGAAGGAAAAACTCCCTTTTAACAGGAAGAAACCTCTGGCAGAACCAGGCAGCTATCTGCCGTGGCCGATTTCCAAAAAATAGATGTGAGCAGGGCTGGTCTGACTATTGCCAACATTAGACTGAGCTAAACTGGGTGTGATGTGCACATAGACACAGTTGGGTAGCTGAAGCTTTGAGTTACATCCATTTAAAACTGTATTCTGTTTTGCATTAGTGAAGGTGCGGCATGTTTTTGTTTGTTTTTTTTAATTATTGGATGATTTCATAAGCCCAGACTTCAACAGGTTTCAAAGACAAATGTCAGAAAATGGAACAAGGTCATACTTAAAAGAAAACATGTTAAGATGGAGGTCCATTCTCTGATCTCAGTGTCACATAACAGCATGAAAGATTACTAGCCAAAAGTATTTTAAGTGAACCTATTCACCTTTTCCTTACTTTGTCACGTATAGTGAGCCAAAAGCTCAGGATCCAGACTGCTCTAAACACTTCTTTTCTGACAGTTTTTCTGCTCTTGCACTCTATGCTGTCAGTGAAAGCAGATATATCTTTATATGAAGCCCCACCCATCTGCTATTCAAACCTTCTATTAATCAGGGGCAGCCGATCAGAAGAAAGATGGCTTAAAGAGAATGTGGTCTTAAAAGTGTTTTTTTTAAACTACCCTTTCCAAAATTTAAGTGAAACCTTCACCAGCAGGGGGAAGTATTTTACCACTGGGTATGATGAGATGTTTTCAGATTTGTGTTGCTGTCCTTTTAACTTTTTATATTTCTGTTTAGAAATATATAGAAATATGACAGACAAATGCCCTCTCTGGTGGTGATTCACTCCTCTATGAATCACCACCTTATTGTGATGGAGTGGATTTTGTTTCCCAGTGATCTCAGGAGCTATGTTGTCAGGGGCATTTTCTCCTGCTAGGGTCTCCCAAGGCAAATTGGTCCTGGGTTGAGCACCAGAAAAAGAGTGATTCAGACAAACCCTAAGAAGGAGAGACCAAGGGACTAGTTTACCCTGCCAGGAATAGGGTTAGCGGGGGTTGGGAAGGGGGTTAAAGGGAGAGCGCTTGGTGGTCGTGCCTTAGCTCATGGGACACAGCCCTTAGAAGTACCATTGGCCTGCCCACCCATGGGCCCACCACCCACATAATGCGCCACAGGGGGTGGGTGCTATGTGAGTTGGGTGGTAGTTGTAGGTGAAGACCCTGCCAGTCTGATCCTTGGCTATTGAAACTAGGTCTTGGGACATGGAACATCACCACTCTGGTGGGGAAAGGAGCCCGAGCTAGTGTGTGAGGTTGAGAGATACTGGCTAGATACAGATACAGTTGTGCTCAGCTCAACATAGGGCCTGAGCTCTGGAACCAGACTTCTGGTGAGGGGCTGGACTCTGTTCCAATCTGGAGTTGCCCTCGGTGTTAGAGTTTTTCCCGGTAGACAAGAGGGTTGGTTCCCTACGCCTTCGGGTTGGGGAACGGTTCCTGACTGTCATCTACGCTTATGTGCCAAACGACAATTCAGAGTACCCAGTCTTCTTGGAGTCTTTGGGTGGGGTGGGAATCTGTCATCCTATTGGGAGACTTTGATGCTCATGTGGGCAACGACAGAGGGGCGTGATTGGGAGGAATGGCCTGCCTGATCTGAATCCAAGTAGTGTTGTGTTACTGGACTTCTGGGCAAACCACAGTTTGTCCATAACAAACACCATGTTCGAACATAAGGGTGTCCATAAGTTCACGTGGCACCAGGACACCCTAGGTCGCAGGTCAATGGTCGATTTTGTAATTGTATCATCAGCTCTGCGGCCGTATGTTCTGGACACTCGGGTGAAGAGAGGGGCTGAGTTGTCAACTGATCACCACCTGGTGGTGAGTTGGATCAGGTGGCAGGGGAAGATGTTGGATAGACCTGACGCACCTAAATGTATAGCGAGGGTATGCTGGGAACATCTGGCAGAGGCCCTGGTCCGTGAGATCTTCAACTCCCACCTCCAGCAGAGCTTTGACAGCATTCAAATTCAAATTTTATTTGTCACATACACAATCATACACAGTACGACATGCAGTGAAATGCTTATTGCTGTGCAGTGCCTGACCATTAAAATACAAGAATAAACTAAAATTAAAAATTAAGTATAAAATTAAAATAAAAACATTTAAATTTAAAAAGGTGTGCAAATCAGCAGTGTGCAGATTGACAGTGAACAGTCAAAAACAGTTATTGAAGTACATTATTTTGTTATTAAGTGCATGTACGGTGATGTGATATGAGAGAGACCAGATCAGAAGTACATTATTGTTGTTGTTATTAAAGTGCATGTGCAATGGTGTGTAGATTCTTATATAGCGCTTTTCTACTCTCCCGGAGCACTCAAAGCACTTTATACAACATGTCTTCATTCACCCATTCACACTCATTCATACAAGCACTTATTTCTATGCTTAAGTGCTAACTGTCTGCCATTCACACACATTCATACTCCGATAGATGCATCGGAGAGCAACTTGGGGTTAGTATCTTGCAGACTGGAGCAGCCAGGGATCGAACCACCAACCTTCCGATTAGTAAGTGACCTGCTCTACCTCCTGAGCTACAGCCACCCCATATGTAGAGAGTCCAGTCCTACACCTGGTTCAGGGCCCGAATAGACTGGGGGAAGAAGCTCCTCCTCATTCTCTCTGTGTTGGCCTTAAGAGTCCATTGTTGGGATGGGAGAGGTCTTTCATAATCTTCCTGGCTTTGGTACTGCACCACTTAGTGTAAATAGACTGCAGGTCAGGAAGCTCTGAGTGAATGATGCGTTT
>VUQS01036730.1:8078-36924 GCA_015108495.1 Heterochromis multidens
GGTCCGCCTGTTAGTGACCTCTGCTCTATGCTGTTGCATGCTGGGGCAGCAGGCTGAGGGTAGCGGATGCCAACAGACTCAATAAACTGATCAGCAAGGCCAGTAATGTTGTGGGGATGGAGCTGGACTCTCTAAAGGTGGTGTTGGAGAGGCAGATGTTGTCCAAGTTAAGGACTGTAACAAAGGACCCAGCCACACACAGCCTTTGCAGGGCATGAATGGTTTATTTTGACCACAATGTTATGCACTTATACATTGAGACAATCTTCAGCCTCGTTCTCCCTAGTTCAGTTCAGGTTCCTCCTTCTCCTGGTCCCAGCGTCCTAAAATAGGGAAACCCCTGATGGACCTGATGCGGGCCAGCTGGGTCGGCCCGCCTTCCCTGGCCCTGCCCGCTGAACCCACTGCTCCACCCCTCCCCTGCAGCTGAGCCACAAACCACACCCCGCCACAAGCACCAAATTGTTTACCCCAAATTGCAGCCATAGCATCTGAATGTCGCAGCAGAAATTGAGATTGAGATTGCAGGTTTTTTCCAGTCTTCTATTGTCCAATTTTGGTGAGCCTGTGTAAAGTGTAGTCTCAGTTTCCTGTTCTTAGCTGACAGGAGTGTCTTCTGCCGCTGTTGTTTAAGGATTGATGTGTTGTGCATTCAGAGAAGATAATCTACATTCCTTGGTTGTAACAATTGGTTGTTTGAGTTACTGTTGCCTTTGTATCAGCTTGAAGCACCTGGCTGTTCTCCTCTGACCTCTGGCATCAACAAGGCATTTTCCCCCAGAAAAATGTTACTCACTGGCTATTTTCTCCTTTTTGGACCATTCTCTGTAAACCCTACAGATGGTTGTGTGGGAAAATCCCAGTAGATCAGCAGTTTCTGAAATACTCAGACCAGCCCGTCTAAGACCAACAATCATGCCACGTTCAAAATCACTTAAATCACCTTTCTTCCCCATTCTGATGCTCAGTTTGAGCTTCAGCAGGTCGTCTTGACCGTGTCTACATGCCTAAATGCATTGAGCTGCTGCTGTGTGATTGGCTGATTAAATATTTGTGTTAATGAGTAGTTGAACAACTGTACCTAATGAAGTGGCCAGGGAGTGTGTAATTAAAAGACTTATTAGTTAATTGTGGGCCAAAAAACAACAAAGAAAAATCAACAGTTTGATTACTGTTACTCTGGTAACATCAGGAGTACAACCACCTCCTTGGAGTTTGTGGTTGATGACTTGAATCATCATCCCAGCAAGATCTCAGACGCCTCAGTGACTGGCTTTAATTGAACAGGCATCTGGCACAAATAACCAATTTATAACAGCTAAATTTAGCCCTCAGTCTTTTAAAAGCTCACCAGTCCTAAAAATCAGGATCCTACTATCATACCGTGGTGAAGCTGCTGTGACTAGTGAGAGCTGTCACTTGGATCTGGATTGGCCCTCAGTGGTAGAGGGTACTAGAGCTGGAGGATTAGTAAAGTGAAGCTCTCCTTTGTCTGATGCAGGTCTGGTTGCTGATTGCAGTGCGACTGCTGGTGATTTTTTTCAGTCACTTAGGCTACACTGTGCTGTTTTGTGTTGTATGTTGCCTACTGTGCCTGTAATTGTACTGTATACATCCTTTAGAAGAGAGTTAAAAAAAAAGTCTCACCATAGTTTCTAGATCACTTACAAAACTTGATTTCTAAAGTTTCTGCCATTCCAACTAGCGGCACTACGGCACCAGCTGTTCTGACTGCAATGAATTACACCACTTGCAGCAAGTGATTATGTCCCTCCTGTTTTCATGATGCAATAACAAATGAGGGAGTCTCTCACTTTCAGGGGGAGTGAGATTTCCCTGCAGCTTTGTTTCCCTTACTCTTCATTCTGGGATGGGATTTAAGTGATTTTATTTTTAATTTTTAATTTATTTATGTATTTTTTTTGCAGCAATAAATGGGAGTGTGTGTACTGTGATCATTATTTGAAGTCATCCTCTTGTGTAGATGCATAGCATTGTTTATTGTATTCCTGCTTTATGCGTTTTTGCTATTCTAATTTGTTTATTTTATTTTAATGCTTAATGAAATACATATGGAGATAAAGTTATATTTTATATCCTTTAACTCATCTATCGTAATCTATTCTGAGTGGTTAACCTCAACCCCTGGCCTCATCACAGTATTAAAACTCGATCCACATACTTATTATTAACCTCCTTGATGCACAGCATGCCACTTAGTAATAGCAAGCACCCCTCAGTATGGCTTGTGTTCATTTAGGGGGCTTAATGAATTACAAGGGCTTCATAATGACTGTGTCTGAGCAGTGCTGTGGGGAGGTCAGATGGTTAAAATAACTAATGAACCCAATCACCAGTCAGAACTTTAACATGCATGAAAAATTTGGTATATGCTGTTGCAGAAGGCATACAGATACTGCAACCACAGCCGACCCACTACCACTACCACTACCACCACCGCAAGCACTGCAAGAAAGTGAAGAAACTAAATTAAAGAGGAGACTCTAACAAAGTAATTTGGTTTTCCATTTCCTGTAGGCCTTTGGAGAGGCAGTTATAACTCTCAGGTCCCATTAGAGAAGAACAGGGGAAGTAGGGCGAGCTCTACTTGGGTTAAAATAGAAAACTTTCAGTGTGCAGTGATTGGTAAATCAAATTTCTGTCGTTGTAAAAGAATAGATGTTAATGAATAAGTAGTACATTTATCAGGTTCTGAATGGGTCCCTTAAAGTAGATATTTTACCAAATGTTTTGGCTTTTCTTGGTTTAAATGTAAAACATTTTAAAGCCATTTAGAGTTCAGTCACAACTGCATAACACTTACATTTTTAAATATGTTTTTAGAGTGTTCTTAACCCAGTACTAAAATATAACAGATAGCATGGCTGTATTTATCTAACATCTCACTAAATCACAGTAACCTTTTCAGAATTTTCCAGAATGATGTGAGAGCTGCTCAACTGTCAAACAGAGAATAAACCCACATAGCTTTGAAGGTATTTGGCCATAAATCCAAGAATTGGACAAACTAAAATTTTAAACTGATGATGGTGCTATATAACACTTAAAGACGCCAGTAACACATTGATTTTTTTCCAAAATGTTATGTCCATTTAAAATCAATAGTCACCCAATATTATTTGCATATTTAGTTCAAAACTACCTGTGTCAACCTCATGTTAGAGCTACTGAAGATCACAAAACTCATCAGAATTAATTCTGATGGCACCATGAATATCTGTGCAAAACTTCATGACAGTCTGTGCAGTAATTATATTTCAGTGTGAACCAAAATCTAAGGACTAGAAGCACTAAATGGTCTGCTTTCACAGGGATACACTTTAACTGTGCATATGTACTCAGAGGTAGACACACTAACACATGGATGTGCACACACACACACAAAGACACTGAATCACACATTCCCTCTCATAATCTCATCCCCAATCCCCTGGCCCCTGTCATTCAGATCTATGAACTTCCATTAGCAACCATCTGTTACAACCTGCAGCAAAGCTATTACACTTCAAACATGCTCTCTCTCTCTCTCTCTCTCTTAAACACACACACACACAAGCATGTGAATGGACACACTTACTTCGCTCAACGTATGGCAGACTAACTTCTTCTAAGCCTTGAGAGAATTTGCTGTTTCCTGTTTAACCTTCAAAGCAGAAGTCACCCGTGCACTCGCTAACACCTGCGATAGCGTCACTGCGCTGCTGCCCACTACAGATGCGTCAGAAGGTCAACAACCCTCATGGTCTCACACATGCACACTGATGCACACAAACAGAGTGGGGGGCGGCGGAGGTTACCAACACGCACACACACAGGGATGGGTCGTGCCATTGTGTTTTTAAAAACAGATTGTTGTATCTCTAGATTATTCTATCCATAGTATTGGGTCGTTCTGTCATTCCCACTGATAAAGGTCACAACATCGCAGCCACTGTTCCTTGGCAGCATTTCACATTAGACAAAATGTCAGAACCTGATCTGCTTCATGGCAGCATGCTGCCTCCAGCACTTTCCTTCACATCTCCAATGCACACATTTATTTTAGGTTTGAATGTACAATTTTCAGCTCCATTTGAATGTTCTGCTTTTTTTCTCCTAAACAAATGTCAGTGTACAGCAGAAGATTTATATTTTTTGCTGTGTTCCTGCCTCACTCAAAATCATTCATTTGAGTGACAATATGGGTTCCAGGCAGGAAGTCGAGGGGTGGGGGGGTTTGATTCAGCATCTAATTATCCAACTTCTTCTCGAAAGGGGAAAAAAAAAAATGCTTTCTGTGTTTAAGCAACTTGTTCACGTAGCAGTGGCATCTGCTTCACTCCTTCATTTCCCCGTCAGCGAGAGACAAATGAATAGAAATGACTGCTTTGTGCTTTTATGCAGCCGTCTCTCCAAGCCGCATAAAACATATATTTCTAGCCTCCCATGTGCGAATTTGTATCTGCAGAGAGGGGAAAGAAAAGGACAGAGACACTTGAATCAGGAATTGCTGTGCTAAAACGCAGACTTTTTTTCTTTCTTATTGCAAGGCAGTACTCTTGTCTGTTCGTTGTTTTCTTTCCTAGAGGGCACAATTGAAAAAGATCATTTTTATGAAAGGGGCTTTTGAAAAACTCCTCAGCAATCAAACAGAAAATATATATGTAATACCACTTTGTGGAAGAAAAAAAAATGAAATAAACATGTGCAAAATAGTGCCTGCTACAAATAGAAAATTGCATTTTGACAGACAAAAATGCACAGTGTGACCATCTGCTTTTCTTGGCGAGACCCTGCTGTAGAGTGACAAAATGATTTGTTAAAATAAAAACATATCATTATTGTTTGCTAACCTAAGCAGGTCAAAATCCACTCCACCTCAAATCCTCCAGCTCTCTCTTGTGGTAGATCCCTCCACCTCCGCTACCTCCTCATCACCCCACTGATTATTTGCCAGCCCCCTCTTATCAGCTTCATCAACTGAAAGGCATTTTAGCAATGCGGTTTCTATGGAGGGAAGTGACTGTGCAAACTTTTGTGGATACATACCACAAATATGGGGAACAAAAAGTTTTTACATTAATTATATTTTAATTTACCACTGCTTTATTGCCTGAGTAGTTCTTTGCATTAAAAAATTTTGCAGTGAAATTTAACATTACTTGTATAAATTTAGATTTTATAAAAATGTATAAATATAAGTATTTACCTAATTTGGCAAAGACAAATTGCTTTTTAAGCAGATGTTGAGTGGAAGGGTGGATGTTGCTTGTGTGTTGTAAGTAGCTATTGACGGGGAGGTAAATAATCCCTGTCTCTGAATGCTAGCCTGATATCCATAGCCTGTCTCTGACCCTGAGAAGCTGTGCTTTAATTCCAGTGTGATGGAGCGTCGGGTTCTGCTTGAGCGAGCCCCTTCTTTTATTCCTTGTGGAATGGACAAGGCAAATAATGGGCTTGTGTCCTGACAAGGAGTTCTTAGTTCCTGACAGACCATTGATCGCGAGAACAAGGGCTGTTTTCACAGTATGGCGCTCTTACATAACCAGATACATGCACACACACACACACACACACACACACACACACACACACACACACACAAGAACTTCAGACTTATGTTAATCTAACTAATACAGACAGACAAGTCAATTTTCTTTTACTAAGGCATTTGAAAGTATCAACCTCACAACAGAGTATGTCAAACAGCATACAGAGAACCCAGATGCTGACAGAAATTTGTGCATGAAATCAGAGAATACATTAACACGATATATAGAGAATGAGCCATATTTTACATGTATCTGGTAGGTCAGCCAGGCACAATCACAATTCTTATCAAGCTAATTTGATATTTTAAAACAAAGAGTTATGCATTTTCTTCCTTGTACTTAGTAATTAGATTTGTGTAATTATCTCTGCTCTTTTTAAAGCCGCGTTTAGATCAGCAATGCATTTTTTTTCTCTCAGTGCAAATGTGATTGAATGTTATTCAGTTTTTCTCAAACTGATACAGCACATTCCCTGTTTGAGACCTCTGGCAATAACATGCACTCACCTGAACAACATCACAACCCAGTTACATATTCATAATATACATGATGAAAAAAAAAAAGAATAAAGAAAAACAAAAGCAGTTTTTACCAGCCTAAATCTAGCTGTGATAATCTAGATTCTCAAATTACAGAAATGTGGTTTTGTGTTTGAGATGGACGCTGCAGGAAGATAGTAATCTGGTTATTTAAGTGCATGTTACACACCAATGATTGAATTGGAGATGAGAGATATTGCTGCATATATTTGCGTAATCTAATTGGCAGACAATTTAATTTGTTTGCATCCACTAAAACAGTCCAGTTGGTGTAGAGATTTCACAAATTATTGATGGTTTATCAGTGTTTTTCTTTAACTATGTACAGCTGAAAAATAAAAGAAAAATTTGCTAAACTTTTTTGAGGAGCCAAAACAATGGCAGTGAAGAAAGCTTTTTTCTTTTTTTTTAACTTTTTATTTAGGTTTTTCATATTAGACAAATAAATAAACAAACGTCACACAAGAAACGCAACAAAAATAGAATAAGAGGTCACAGTGACTGTTACAACCCTCCCACATTCATGAAAGCCATGGCCTGCTGTTGATTGGCTGGCATGGGCGGCTCGTCAGCTAATGCAGGTCACCTGTGTTTTGCAGGCTATAAAAGCTGGCCCAGATGAACTGCTCACTCTCTCTTCCACTCCACCTGATATCAACCTGTTGGTGATCTTTGTGTTTTGGCTAGGTTATATTTAATAAATTATTTTATATTTAAGTAAACCTCTTGTGTGGACTCCCTCCTTGTCACCTACTTTGAGCCAGTTCGTGACAGTAACCAAAATTGTTCATAAGAAGAAAAAAAGACTTCTCTCGCCTCACATGATTAAGATAAGCCTGTTTCAAGGGCTGAATAGCAGCACTATTTCTCCCACCTTTTGTCTTCCACTTCTTTCTGGAGTCTTATTGAGTATGTCATCTGTTCCGGGGTATGTAAATTTTTAACAATATTAATGAACATGGTGCTTGTAGGTCGGTTTTTCTGAAGCCAGCACTTTGTGATGGCTTTTTTTGCTAGCTGCCAACAGGACCTTTATAAGGTATTTATCCATACAGTTTAATCCATGTGGAAAGTGTTCAAGAGAAAAGGATAGAAAATTATGAGAAATATTGATACCTAGAACTTTGGAAATATTGATACTTGATACTTTCCAAAAATGTTGGATGAAAGGACACGTCCAGAATATGTATCCATCATCTGCCATATCTTCTCCACATTCTCTCCAGCATACCAGATGAGTTCCAGTTAATTTGGATTTCTGATTAGGATTAAAAAAAAAAAAACTTTTCCAACAAAAATCCCTCCAGGTCCAGGAATTAGATGATTATTGCGTCTTCCAAGCTGTTTGCCACACATCCTTGGGTATCACAATGCCTAATTCTTTCTCCCATTGTTGTTTCACGTACTCTATATTGTCCTTGTTTAGTAAAGTGATACTATGATACAGTTTGTTTAATAATTCTTTTGTCTTGCCAGAATTGTATGCATCAATAAATATCTTTATGATATGTGACAATTCTTTTTTCTTTAACCTTCTTACAGAAATAATCACGTATTTGGAAGTATCTATAAAAATCCTGCTTTCCAAGCCCATATATCTGACTATACTGTAAGGTATTAAAAGCACATAGCTCCCAACCTTTAACCATCTTGTATATTGAGGTAATACCAAACTATATCCATTGCCAAAACCTACTATCTTGTATTGCTGGTGCAAAATCATGGTCAAATGCTGGCCATCTGAGCAATTTTATTTCATCAAAAGTATTTAACCAGGTATCTAACAGTGAAAGCTTAACAGGAAAGAGCTAACTCTTGCAGGGCTTTAGCACTCAACCTCAACAACACTACAATGATCCAAGAGATCAACTTCACTACTCCACTATAGTTCTTGCAGAACCGCTCAGTTTTACCTGGAAAGTTCTGTCTTTTTGTATTGCCTCTGCTTCAACACTGAATGGGCTTAGACAATTAGAAGTGATCTTCAGAGAAGCCGTTTGCAAGCTTTGCAGGTGCACCTACCAAAGCTATTGTATGATTCTCTAGTGAAGGACTGCGGGAAATGAAAGGTTCGACTCTAAAGACAAAAAGGGATGAGTTTGAAAGGCTGTGAGAGGTCATGCAGCTTCTATTCCACACAGGAGGAATGTCATTCGTTTCTTTCTGCCTTGGCTGTTGTTGACTGTTTAAAAATTCTCATCATGGTTAATGTGCACGATCCCCACCACTTGTCCCCACTGAGTAAGGACACTCATGCAGAGAGGCCAAGGGAATCAGAGGTCGGCTTGCCTTTATTTTGCTCTTCCATCAGAGCAAGCAGTTAATCTTTGGTTGGCCCCAGCTTATCTGGGTGCCTGCCACCCTAGCCCTGCCCAGGGAGAAAGGCATCACACGCCTCAGCCCTCTCTCCTCCCCCTCCGCCTTCCCCTCAGCTCAGTTCTCCTTGGCTGACTGAAGGAGGTGGCTGCAGATTGAATTATTCTCTCTGTTCCATTTCTCCCAAGTTTGCATTCATTTGCACTGCGTTGTCACTTCTCTTCTGTTGTGTTTGTTTCTTAAGTGGAAGCCATTCAGAATCTGTCTCAGCTTGTTGCATCATCTCATATCAGTTGTGGCACTGGTCTGCAATAGTGGTTAGACAGAAAAGAATCAGGGCTGTTATTGGTGTTAAAGCACATTTGCAGAAGCAAATGCCCAGAGCTTCCCTTCTGTTTTGCACATGCTCGTTTTATGTGTGTGTGAATTGGTAGTGGTAGTGAAGAGGTCCCACACTGGGAATGCTTTGACTTTCAAAGTCTTCTATATGATGTTTTCCAAATGCACATTTTTGGGGTGAAGATATGGCTTGGCTAACCATTTTATATTAACTTTTTAAATTAGATTTAATATTTATTTTTACTGCCTTTTTTTATGGGCTTTTTATGTTCAATTTAGTGCCCTGTAAAAGAGAGAATAGTGACAGAACCTTGTACTGGAGATGCTGGACCAGATTGTGTTTCTATCTCTAAAATTATTGACAGCATTACTGACTAACTGTTCTTTATTTTATTAACTCATTTAAAAGAATTGTTTGTATCATTTTAAATACTAGATCTATATTCCACAAAAATAGTGGACTAAGTCACGGCACTTTTTTTTTTTCGTATTTAGTGGCGATTAAAAAAAAAATTACGTCACAGATACAAATTTTGATGATTGTTAAGTCACGTACAGGCGATGTACGTATGTTGAACGTGACACAAACGCAAATCGAGAACGTAACATCGGATTTTCAGGAGGATGATGAAGTGAACATACATACGAACAATATATAGGAAAATTAAAAGAATTGGGATTAATAATAAATGTATATTAAAAAAATATAGATGTTAAAAATTGCTGGATATGTAACGATGTTTCGTTCAGATTAGCCACCCATTAAGGATGAGATAGGGTACATACAGACATACATACATACACTACGATCATTATAGTAAGAATTATATAGCACCAGTTCATAACAACCATTATCTTTTTCAATTACTTTATATTGTAAACTAAAGATTGTATAATATTAGATAACGAGCCCTTATGATCCAGTGATACACTATGAGCAAGGACTTGGTGAAGGTGGGAAGAACAAACTCCGTTTCACTAGGGAGAATCCTCCAGCGGAACCAGAGAGTCAGTTGGAGGTTGAGAGGAAAGAGAAGATGGCAAAGAAAAGTGCACTTTCTCAAATATTTGTCAGTCTGTTGTTTTGGAGTGTTAGTAAGTTTGGAAAGTTTAAAGAGTCTTAAAGTTATATTAGTCCTGTATGCACTTTCTAGTCCTTAGGAGGAGTTTTGAATTCATGCTGTCAAACCCTGGTTCACCTGCCTCTCTTTTGCAGCCTGTTGCCCTTTGTCCTCCTCTTTTTCCTCATTCGTGATTTCTGCCCCACTGTCTTGAGCTTTGACAGCCTGTCATAACTCTGTCAGCCTGTTATAACCTGTCTTAACATAATGACCTAACACTTTTCATGATTGGCAGGTGTTTTCCTTACAGGCCAATGAAGTAGGGGCTGAAAGATGTGGTTTGATGCTCAGTTACCTTGTTTCTTCCCTGACTGACAGCTGGCTCCTCAAACTACACAGAGAAATGGCCCAGTGGTGTGTTTATTGCCCATTTAATTTGTCCTGTGTTTGAAAAGCTATGTGGTGGCTGTCAGCTGTAGCTTTGGCTCATTCGAAGAAGTGACCAGAGGGATGGGACAGTTTTCCTCCTCTGGATGAGTGACAGAGGAAAGGCATAGAAATTGGAGAAGAAGGTAAGGGAAGATAGGAGCTTGCCTGGAGGCAGTGGAGGAAAGAGGAGGTGGTGGAGGAAGCTTGGGGGGGTGTTATACTTTTGAGAGACAGTTGAGGAGAATCTCAAATATTGACCTTGGAAAACCACCTCTGTGATAATAATTATCTCACACTGTCTCCTCTTCTTTACACTTGCCTGTTTTACCGTCCTGCTCCCTTTCTTTTTTGCTCTCTCTTTTTTGTGTTTGTCCTTTGCACTTGTAATCGTAGTGACCTCAGATAAAAGCAACCCAGCTCTTTTTCTTCTTTTTGATACACATTAATCCCTATCATTGATTACAAACTTACAAGCTCAGGTTCAGCTTATCACAGTAAGCCTCAAACATTTGACCCCCTCTCCCCCCCATACGGTAAGATTTATAATACTGAACACGATACAGTGCATGAAACACTCAGGGGTTTAAGTTTGATTTTACAAGTTGTTCTTTGCAAAATAAAATACATTTAGTGCAATTACTATGAACCTGATTATCAGGCTTTCCAAAGTAATGGTATCTTCATTGCGAGCACCATCTTCTGGGGCTAAAAAACGTGGAAGTTGCAGAAACTTAAGGCTGACTTCAAAAGCAAGTCTATCCCCCTAGACCCCCATCTTAAAAGGTGCAACTTTACAGCATAAATATACTGTACATGTATACAGCCTCATACAAAAACAGTTGTGTCTCTATAGCTAGTTTCCTGTGCAGGAGGTGCACTTTTGTATAACTCAGCTATTTACACTGCATTAAGCCTTAAGGCTATGCATTGTTAGGGCTGTGGCCACCTAGGCAGACATCACTTCAGCTAATTCAAGGCACCAAACTGGACCTCTCAGCTAGGTTTGTGGTCTCAATGCCTTCTAGAACATTTGTAACACAATAATATGATAAATAATACAATTTGCTGTGTGGTTAATTGTACTTTTTTGGGTGAATGTCCGATTATGAGTCAGTCCATTTTGTGCGAGACACATACAGTGGCACGCGTTATTAGCTTGGAATATCTTCACTATAAGTGAAGACACAGTTTGCCAAGGTAAACCTTGGGGGGACTACCACAAAAACAAACCTAATCAGACTCTTACCCTCCCCCAGCTGAACATGGGGATTTTAAAGAAGCTGACAAAGGCAAAGTGGCTAATGCTAAAGCTAACCAGAGCTCAGAGCCGGCCACAAGCCAGCGGCCCCAGTCTGAGCAGTGAAAAGACTAAAGCAGTTACAAGGAAACTTATAGAGACAAGTGAAAAAGAAAAGAGGTTCGATGTCCTGTTATCTGGTGGAGTTATAAACATACTGGAAAATGGTGTAACTGACAGTTACACCATTTTCAGTCATATAAAATCTGTTGCACCTACTTTTCTTTGGTAAGATTAAATATGCTTTTAACTTGCATATTTAGTGTATAGTTTTTAACAAATATTGGTATTTACCCGAGTTTAGTATGTAAAAGCATTCAAACATTTAATAAATGGTTTGTAATGCACTGTATTGTGAGTGCTTATTAATGCAAATAACAAGAAGACTTTGTATAGAGAAATGTTAGTGAGTAAACTGAACTAAAACCAAACAGGAACAGTCTATGAAAAAAGAGTTTTTTGTCTTATTATTTCTGACAGAACCTGGAAAGTTTAGGTTACACCTCTCTCATACACTTCATGCATGTGGCTTAGTGTGAATGTTTAACACTGATACTGTAATCATGGTCTATATACATGATAATCACATATTTTAGTGCCGTGGCTTATTTGGTTCTCATTCTGTTTTGAAATCTTGCTTGCTACACTGGCATTTTAGATGACACAGTGGTGTTTCTTAAAGTCAGCCACAGCAAAGTGTGCTAAGTGAAGGCGGAGGAGTACATCTATTCATTTAAATTGGTGCTAATGGCACACTATTTAAAAGTCAATTAATTGCTAGGGGCCAAATGCACAGTGGCAGTTAATGCTGTCACAACGCTGAGTAGTAATTGGATGTGTTGATGGGATGTGCCTGTGTGTGCTAGTGTGTATTCCTCTTTTCCAAAACTGGGTGGCCACCTGCTGTACTAAAAAAAAAAAAGCTTGTAACAAAAGGATCGTCTCTTGTCCAGTGGATAATATTTTTCATAAAGCAAAGCATCATGGGGAAGCAGCATAATAGCCTGAATTCACTTTGTCTTGCAGTTTTGTGGATATTTCTTTGTCATGAAATGTTTCTTTTC
Source organism: Heterochromis multidens (assembly GCA_015108495.1). Lineage (NCBI taxonomy): Eukaryota > Metazoa > Chordata > Actinopteri > Cichliformes > Cichlidae > Heterochromis > Heterochromis multidens. The sequence continues at coordinate 20,676 of VUQS01036730.1, forward strand.
AATTTTCTTTCGCTCTGTTTTCTTTTTACTTTGCGCTGTTGTTTCTGAAATTAGCTTTTGAATCTGTATCATTTTTGTTCTTCTCAGTTTGGCATCACTACTGCCATCTCCATTCTCGCGCACCTTTTCATCCTCTTCCTCACTTTATCAAGCTCCTCTGTACGACAGAGGAGGGAGAAGGCCTGAGATCGATGTTAGGCCTGCGCACACAGAGACCGGCAGCTGGCTGAATCGGAGTGATCGATCAGGCACAGAGCATTTACTCTGCCAGACTGCTGGGCCTTTGTGGATGGAGATTATTTCTAAATTATTACAGGAGGCAGATGCTTGTCAGAAGATGCACTCTGTCAAGGTTAGACTGCTTCAGCCCTGCCTAGCTTTCTCCCTCTCTCTCACCCTCTCTCTCCCTGAATCACACTTTGTGCTTTTTAAATGAATCTACTTTGCCTTTTTTATCTTTCACCGTTTCCTTCTTTCCTGCAATGGTTTTTCTGTAATTTAAGATATTCCACGCTGCCATTTTATTTTATGGAGTTGTCTTTCTTGCAATGTGTTGTTTCTCTAACAGCAGATATTTTTAGCATGTAATAGGTGAGATAAAAGGTGCGCGGTGTATACCACTTGGGTAATGAGAAGCTGGAAATGCCTTCTTTTAAACTGACTTCATCCACACAGACAGACAGAATGGGCTACCCGCTATAATCTTTGACCAATGTTAGTCTATAATGATACTGAATATACCATCAGGCTGCTGTGTGTACGACACATTTTCAAAAATGAGTTTGTTCTTTTTGAAATGATTTAAATGAGGTATTTTCATTCTCTGCCCTTGCACACTGCTCAGTTCCTCAGAAACAGATGTATGTGGATGGATTTTTGTCCATATGTGTGTGTGCTTTTGAGTGAGGGAATCTGTATGTGTGTGTTTAAAACTGATAATTCAAGTATGAGATATCTCTAATATTTGTATTTCAGCCGTGTTACACTGATAAGACTTGGTAGCGTTCTTGTAGGCCCTAGGCTCTACCCCCTGTCTTATCATTCATTTATCCGGAGCCGTGTTTTATTCTCACGGTCAGCATAAATGATCCAAGTTCTCCTCTCTTTCAGTATATCACAGCCAGTGCTATCGGTATTCTTTTTTTTTTCTTTTTAGCTTTAATTCTGAATCCAACTCTAAGATCTCTTTACAGTGTCAGTGTATTAATGTATGTGGATGTTGGTACAAAACTGTCAAACACAAAAATAATCAAATCAGGTGACTGGAAGTTCATCTGTAGTGAGTGTAGGCTGTCAGTCCACTCTTTACCTCAGCTGGTGTCAGCACCTATTTCCTCTGGAGGAGGCTGTAAAACTTTGTGAAAGGAGCCCGATACAAGTCAATGAGTCAGTAAAGCTCACTTCTGTCCAGAGGTGGCAAAAGTACAGACATTCTGTACTTAAGTAGAAGTACAGATACAGATAGTGTTAAAAAATACTCTGGTAAAAATTTAAGTATTGATTCAACTTCTTCACTTAAGTAAAAGTGAAAAAGTACAGTGAAATGTACTCAAAGTAAGAAAGTAAAAAGAAGCTCTTTTGAGGACGTCTCCACCAGCTATTTTTGTGCAAAGCTAACGGAACCATGTACTATATTAATATAATAAAATGATATTAGTACATGTGAATACAAACTTTATTTCAGTCTAAATTTGAATTCTAATAATTGTACTCAGCTTAAATCAGTTGTGTAAAACATGAGCAGAGAAAAAGAAGGAGAATTTTTAAAAATAGCTCTATTTTCTGTTGCTGTTGTTTCAAACGTTGCATTTGAAATTACCTGCCACTTAAAAAACGTTAGTCCCTTTATGAAATAATAACTCCCCTCAAATGTCTTAAACCTAAAGTAACGAGCCTGTTTAGAAAATGTAAGGAGTAGAAAGTACAGATATTTGTGCAAAAATGTAGGAAGTAAAATTAAAAAGTTGTCAGAAAAATAAATACTCAAGTAAAGTACAGTTACCTGAAAATTCTACTTAAGTGTAGTAACAAAGTATTTGTACTTAGTTACTTCCCACTTCTGCTTCTGTCTGATGACAGCCATACTGAGGTGAGTTGTTGAGAATATCCTGAACTTCTCTGTTGATAAGAACTTCTGTTTTTGCCGCTGTTAGCCCGAGTTAGTGAAACTTTCTTTGAAGTGGATCTAACATTGTTGGACTCGGACACTTACTGAATAAACTCTCATACGATCTGAGTATGTAATCAAACTGTTTATCAGAGGGAAAGTGTGATTTTTAGCACACTTGATCTTAACATTAGCTGCCATAATGACAGGAGGGCCTAATCTGCTGACAATAAGTAATTGCGACAATATTGGGCATACTTTGTATGTAGCTGGTCTCTAGCCACATGTGTAGTATGAGTTTTTGAGAATGCCTGAGTTTGTTGGAAGATATAATGACACACTAATCAATCTATATTTATGAGTGAAATATCTTTTTTTTAATTTTAAATAATCTAAAAAATGACTGACTGTACCTTTAAACCGTTATATTTTATGCATATGCACATAAGGTCAAATCATTTCCACTGAGAGAAAATGTGAATATTGTCAAGAGAATGACTAAAGGTTAGATGTAGGAATTAATCAAGCATGGTTTGACATTTTTTTATGTTTCTCTGCTTTGATGCATAATGTCGGTTTATTGAAAAAGTCAGTCTCTTCTCTGCTTTTAAACCCATTTGCATGTTGGTCAGCCAAAGGTGATGATATGTTACACCACTGTCTTAGATTATTCAAAGCAAGGACATTACTGTAACATAAATATGCATCTTAGAACCAAAAGGAATAGATGCCTTTTTTGTTGTTTAAAATTTGGTTGGTTGGTAGAAACATGGTAGAGCAACACAGCACATGCTGTGAAAGAGCACTAACTCCCTCTGTATCATAGACTGTACATAAAAGATCAATGTAGCTCTTTGTCGAAAAAGTGAAGCCAATGCCAAAGTGTGGTAAACCTACATTCTTTCTGATGGCCAGCAGGGGGCAACTATGTCATATTGTGGCCGTGGCTACTCCAGCCGCTGTCTGTGCTTCCATAGTCAAAAACTGGAGAGACTGATTAGATGATGTGCAATAGCTGTGCAACATAGCCTCTCATTGATACTAAACCCTGAACCTCCTGCTCCAACTCTCCCCCCACAGCTGAGCCAAAACCACACCCTGCCGCCACAAACGAACAGGTGATGTCATAGTGGCTGCCAGCATCTTTTATATACAGTCTATGCTTTCTCCATATAAAAGGCTCATTGTTATGTGATTTTCAGGTCATTTTACACTCGTAAAAACACAAGTATGGATATTTTATTTAATTTCTGCCCATAAATATCCTCCACACTGACCATATTGTAGCTGGTAACAACATAGTAACACTGTAATGGTATATTTTAATAATTAGCTTTTTGAATAATTTACTCTTTTTCCAGGTGAGTTTATGTGTCAAAGGCCATCTTATATATGAAAAGTGAAAAATCAGCTTTCCAACAACCACAAAGATGTCTTATTTACATGTTTATTCTGTTATCTAGTGAGATGGCACCAGTGCATTCATGAGTCAGCAAGGTTTTAAATTACAACATTTGCTGGCTCAGTGTGTGATGGCAGGACTCCTGACACGCTGTGAGCACTATTTGCACCCAGCAGTTGTACTTTTATTTTTCTATATGTCATATCTAGACAGTGTATAGGCACGAAAGTTATTCAGAGGGATTTCTTTGCAGTATTACTTAGTTACAGTGCCTACATCATATTTAAGCTTTGCATTGTACACACTGTAACTTATCCAGGGAAAACAGTATTTCAATTTCAATTTATTTTGTAATTTCATTCTGAACAAAACAGGAAATCGTCCCATATTGAACTCTAGAATATACTGTGCATATGTTATAATTACGTTCAGCTGGTTCTTTGATGACACTTTGAAGTCCAGATTAATTTTCACAAAAAAGAAGAAAGAAAAACACACAATACCAGTCACTCTAGTGCATCAGCAGCTCAGAAGAAGCACTCTCAGTCTATCTACATCTTACTGTAATGAAAAGAAAGCTTTGGGATTCTTTGAGAGAGTGTTTAAAATGGAAAAAAGAACTGAGCTATATTGTTGCATACAGTGTCATAATGGGCCTCCCAGCACAGTCAAAGACACACCTTTTCAAACCTTTTAATAATTACGTCTTTAATTTTCTATTTTTCTACCTGTTCTACAAATTGTCTCGTATAGAGGATCTTGCATATGTTAGTCTCAGCTGAATTCTGAGCATCACTACTCAGTTAAATATTCAACAAATCATCTCTCAGTGGCTGAGGAGCATAAACTGCATGAGGATGAGCCATAGCAGACTGATCAAACATTTACATAGTTAGCCAGATGTTATTTGACATTAACATATGAAAACCTGCAAGCTTGTTATTCTCCACACAAGGAAGACAGTGTCCTTTATTTGTTAGTCAGAAGGCACATTGACAGTTAAAGGGTGACAGATTATCATTTAATCAATGCATTTCATAGTTTTACTTGCAGTCTAAACCTGATTATAGATCCATGTAGAATTGTTTTTCAAATTAGGTTTTTAAACACATCAGACCTTAAGAAACAAAAAAACGATGGAGTGACCAAAAGGGCATAAATGCGAGTGAAGTGTTCAATTATAGACCACTGACTAGTGATTACTGAAACTTAATTTTGTGTCCACTTACACAGCTCAGACACCAGGCCACTTAGCTTCATTTCAATCTAGTAAAGAAAACAGAGGAGGAAAAAAAGGAGAACAGAGAAAAGAAGGCAAGATGAAGTCTGGATGGGGAGAGAGAGAGAGGGTGATGAGAAGAAGGGAAATAAGGGGGATTAATTGTTCACCCAGGAGAGTGAGATAACATCAATGTTTAAAAGCCGCCACAACTAATCCTGTCATTTCTTGGACTAGAATAATGAAAATGGAGAAATGATATCTCGTGGAGAACTGGAAACTGAGCTAATCTGTATGCCTGTAACGAGTACATGTTTGTGATTGCTAAGTGGTCGACAGATAGTATAATTCTACTTGCGTGGTATCATTTTCCAGTGTTAAAACAGTTTTTAAAACATGTGCTTTCATTATCCAATGAAAGCACATTTTCATTTCAGCATTTTCATAATGTTGCACTTTTTATTATCTTGAATACTGTAGGTTAAATGATAATATTGCACAATTTATGTCTTTTCCTTTTTTCCCTCTTTTTTTTTTGGGGGGGGGTGCTGTCACAGTTGGAGTATGTTGTTGCCAAAAATGTATATACTGGATAAAAATAAATAAAAACGTTGCAGTAAAGAAGATGCCAAATTAGTTCAAAAACATGTGGTATCAAAGTGTCTGCAGGAACTTGAGCTAACACATTCTAAACCATCTGTATGGTCCTTTAAATCTTGGTTGAGTTCATTCCCGATGTTCTCTGCATGGGACCAGCTCTCTGCCCCACTTCTGTCTATTTGCTCTTCTATCCAAGTAGCTTTCTCTTCCTCTCTGACCCACACCTGGCGTTCTCTCCATCATGCCTTCCACCCTTTGGTCCCGCAGCACTCCCCTTCCTTCCCTGTCATATCTGTCAAAGACGTTCAGTTGCTAGTGTTGCTCTAGGCTTCAAATTTAATTTGGTTTCAGTCTGCTGTAATTGCTTTGAGAGACAGCCGTGTCTGCATGTTTTTCCTCTCTTATGTCTGCTGGAATACTGGATAGGGTATGTGTGCAAGTGTGTGCATGGATAAATATGACTGAAGGTTTGTATTCATGTGTTCACATGTGTAAATCCTCAACAACTGACTGGCCGTGCGCTGTCAGTGATATACTTTGTCAAACACCAACTGCTGTCATTGAGCTTTCTTGCACTCTGACAGTGGTTTTGTCAGACAGCATACACTTTCTCTTTGTAGCGGTAAAGACGGAGGGGAGTGAGCAAAGTAAATCTGCAAGACATAAAATAGCTTTTAGGAAACACATCATGGACTTTTAGTTGAATTAGAATTGCCCTTATAAGCCCCCGCAGTATAACTCCTTTCATTAAACTATCAGCAATCTTCAAGTAAGAGGGAGGTTGATTGAAGTAAAGGGCAAAAATAGACAGAAAAAATATACCGTTTGACCTTGAACTACAGACATTGCTGTGGAAAGGTGAGGTGAAACGAAGCCAAGCTAAGCTGATGGACTGAGATTATATTGGTATGGCTCTGAGCAACAAAACAAAGTAAGCTGCCTTTCTTCCTCTTGTTTTTTCTTTTTCCATTTTTCCCCTTCCTTTTTTTAATCCTGACCATCTCTCCATCACTATGTAACCATCTTAATGGTTACATTTAACAAATTGAAAACTCAACTGAAAAAAAAAACCCCAAACATTAAAAAGCATATTGTAACATATTGGATTCAATATTGGTCCAATTCTGGGAAGAAATTTCCTGACCTCCACACATTAACAATATCAGGTGATGATGTTACCCATTAGTTTGCATGAAACTAAAAGCTTAGAGAATGGTTTCATGGTCAGTGCCATCTTTCCTGGGAGGCAGAGTGGAGATAGGGCAGTGACAACCGATATATCAGCCATATCAGCTGACATTAGGTATTTGCCGATATATCGGTACCTGCATTTATAATGCAGATAAATAAAAATGTGAAAAAAGTAAAGCAAAGACATGAGAAACACCCTTCAACCATGTTATGAGTGTTGATGTTGTATAGTTTGTCCACCAGAGGGCACTCAGCAATTTCCAACAGTTGGGCAGAGCATAAACAAGTAATCTACAACTTGTTGTGACAATAAAACAAAATTATTTTTAAACTGTGCTGTCATATCATCTTAGTCTTATAAATAACCACACTTTAACAAATGTTAGGGGAATGTGTTTATGTTTCATGTGTCTGAAAGGAAAAGAATATTGACTGATATATCAGATTTTTACCAAATATCGGTATCAGTATCGGTCTTGAAAATCCTATATCAGTTGGGCTCTACTTGAAGCCTGATTGGAGCCCATACATAACAACTAGAGAATCATCTGTTAGCTAATAGGTAAGATACATGTTCTACTTGATGCTAAAATTGCATGTAGAGTGCATTAAAATGGGATGCCATTAAAAAAAATAATCAGAAAAATGGCTATTGAAATCTTTCGAGGGTCTTTTAGTCAAATTAACCAAAGAACTACAAACTAATCAAATAGTCCACCGGCACAATGATCAGAAGGAGTTTTTATTTATGACGTCCTAATGACCTAATGAAAAACAAAAATAGCCATAGTATTTCACAAGATTGATTTTGATGCTTATTAAATGGGAGTCTACTGAGGTCAGACTTTTATTTTTCCCCACTGGTATTGCATGTTAAGGTGTTTCTGTACAATTTCAAGCTTTGGTTGTTCGCTTGTCTCCATCCCATTAAATGGTCTACATTGTCTCATTTGTTTCAGCAGCACACATCTGACTCTGTCCAACTGTATTTCCATCCAAGCTCAGCACTCAGCATATGTCTGCCAGAGAAAGGACACACAGCATACAAATGCTTGTATAACTGATTGCTTGTTGATTAATGAGGGCTCTTTTGGTCTGATTGCAAGTGTACAGTATGAACATACATCTCAGTGGAGTCTGTGTCGGTTTGATGTGTGACCAGTGGTGATTAAAAGTGTGCCTTAGTGTGTGCATGTAAAATCATGCTCGTCTTTCATTCAAGATGTTAGCTGCCGCTGTTTTTGTGCTTATTTTGAATGTTTGCGTGTGTGTTTTTTCATAATGTGTGTGTGTGTTTTGGCAGTGATTGGGGTTTTTGTCATGATGCGACACAAATAACAGATTGCTGAAATATAGAACAACGGTGGAGTACAGACATCAGCTCTCAGTCTTGTTCTGTTGTTGTTGTTTGTGACGCTGCGTGCTTATATCACTCTAAGCTCTGAAGGCATTAGCCCCATGTTTGATGCTGTTCCTCGCCACTCACTCCACCTACCCACAAGGAGGTGGACGCAACATGTGGGTCATCCGTGCAGCCACATGCATCTGTTAACAGATGTGCCGCTTAAAAGGGCAGTCATGTGCTCAGTTTCTTTCATGTGGAGTGCCACTGGGCTTCTTCTATTTGACTTATGTATTTTATTCATCACTTTTTTTCAAGACAACAGGTATGCAATTTTCTCCTTTTCAGTCACCCGCAAGGTCAGTGCCTTATGAGCTGCTAGAGAACTTGTTTTCTGTAATGTTACTTCCTCTCTCTTTCTCTCTCTCTTGCTCCTGTGTCTGGTTGATGCCAGTAACAGCAGGAAAGGCTGGGCACGTCTGTGACTATCTGTCAAACAATGGACAGTGAGCCCAACAAGCCAGACACTCGCATGTCACTGAGCTGATCCTGGCCCCATCAACACACTGCTCTGTCTGCACGCTCACCCTGAGCCCCCTGCTGGCCTCTGCATGTAGGAATCATGGCTACCTGTGAGCATTCATGGCTGCAGATCTCTATGGTATTTGCTTACTGGGATGTTCTTGCAGTGACCTTGTTTGACAGTAACACAAGTGTGCTACATTTGTGCATGGTGACTTGTGTGGATTCATAGTTTTGAGTGCATGTGTGCCTGCCTACAAACAGTTTTATCTACATAGAGCTGTTTGTAGCACTTATCCCATAGGAGGTTTAATTGAAATTGCAGTGGTAGTAGCTCCAGTGAATGATAATGTGTAGCACAATGGTCTTTGGCCTCATTCTGTGCTATGATGAGCCTGCCACTTAGCTTCAAAGGCTCTGTGGTTTAATGAGTCAAATGCATATTATTTTGAGTGTATCTCAAATGAAACAAAGAGCATCCCAATTAGAAGAGAATTAGTTTTTAGTGAGAATTGTTTTTATGGAGATACTTCAGCAGTCAGTAATATATTAGATTAGCACGTTTGCTCCCGTGATATTGCTTCTAACGTAATCATATTTTGATTATATCCATATCATAAACTTAAAAGTAGACCTAATAGTACACAAGAGCTTATGATCAAGGTCGATTACTTCGGTGTAACTCTGAAGAACCATTATGAGGTTACAGGAACTCTTTGCAGCAGCTATTGTTCCAGAGTAAAGACAGCTGCCTTTTTTGTCTCAGTGAACTACACAGGAGCTTCAGCACAATGCTGGCAATCTTCTTTGGAAATATAGTGTTTCCGCGAGTCTGTGTGGAGTGTAGAAAAAAAAAGAGTGTTTGATTTTGAAAAGCTGGTGAGCTGATGCTGCTGTGGGTAGGTGACATCTCACATCTTCCAGATCCAGCCTCTGTGGAAACAGCGAAGTGGAGCTGGGAATGTGCTGCCATGAGTGGGGAAACGCAAAAGACAGTGTTAACATTTTCGTTGTGGTGGAGGAAGATTATGGGTGAGAAACAAAGGCAGGGATTATCTCAGCACATGCTACAATAGCACTACACACACACACACAGCCTCTGCAAACAGGCCTGCCACAGGGTGCTTTGGATCACAGAACAAAGGCAGGGTCTCCCACCCATCCATGCACATCCTCTGTCAGAGTTAGCTAATAAGGGCTACAATACCCAGCTGCCAGTAGCTAACCAACCAGGGACTTGGAATTAAGGGTCATTATTGTGCCTCATTATGGACTTTTACATTGTTTGGTGACTCTAAAGGGGAAAGTCTATTGTTTTTATCAGTGTCCTTCCTTGGAGGAACTTTGTGTGGCGATCTTGAAATTTGATATTCTGTCAGAAGACTGTGTAGCAGTGAAAACATGTCCTAAGTTTTCAAGCTCCTTCCCAGTTCAAAATACTTCACAGAGAAATTCTCCAATCTGTGAAGTCAATTAAACTCTTCTGTAGTTGATTTGAGTGTGTTGTTGGAATTTATATGGCTTTAGTGGAGGGAGAAAGTTTGGGGGCAGTAAACTGAGACAGATGGAGAGAAATGGAGTACAGCATATGATGGCAGGATAAAACAGCCGAGCGGAGAGGAGAGATAAAAGGATGGTGCGAGAATGAAAGATGGTGGCGGCGGTGGGGGATGGTGGCAGCGAGGGTGCGAGGCAGAGTGAAAGTGAGTTTGTCTGTGATGTTTTAAAATTCTGGAGTGGAAAGTCCCTCCATCTGTTATTGTGGGACGGTTCTGACTCAGTGATTTCTATGATTGGCCTTAATCCCGGCCGAGTGGAGAAGACAGAATGAAGAGCTTAAAGCAGACTGCTCTCACTCTGACAGGCTCCACTGGCTGCTGCTGCTGCTGCTGCTACTGCTGGCACTCAGTCTGCTGCCCCCTAATGGACTAACTGCTGCATGACATTACATCTCCTTGCACTACTACAGCACACTGAGAAGCTCTTGGGGCCATGACACAGTTGTGACCTTGTGAATGTAAGAATTATTTTACCAGCAGTTATAACAAACAGAAGTCTATATTTAAACTCGAATCATATCATACTCCTCATACAGCATGTTGTATGGAGGCAACACTGCAGCTGTGACATGTCCTTCCAACTGTCTCTTTGTAGACATACCAGTGCTGGCAGTTCTTCCCGATCATGCATGCATGTGTCACTGGATACAGTGAAGAAGTAGAGATGCTGTATCTTGATGTTTAATTCAACATTGTGGGAAGGACCCTTGAGAAAACTGTTCTATATTTAGAAATCTTTATTTGTTTTCAAATAGCCTGCCTTACCATTATGACTGTCACCATTTACGGCAGCCAGCTGTAATTCAAAAAATGTCATTGAAAAATTTACCGAGGGTCTTCCCTCGCTGTATTAGTCACTCTGAGAAGGTTAAGTGACCTCAGCAGAGTCATTTCACAGTCTTTTGGCCTCCAAGGTGACTTAAGCGTTCCCATAAACCGAGCTAAAGGGGTCATTTGAGAATGTGTCGAGTACCTTATTCAAAGCCGCAATCACATGTACACTCCGTGTCATGTTTTCTCAAGTGCACTCTCAGTCAAAGACACGCATTGTGGGGCTGTTTTTTAAGACCCTCCAGATCACACAGGCGGCAATGTGTTGAGTGCCCTTTAAGTTAATGCTCAGTGGAAGGGCCTAACAGGCTACGGCAGTCACACTGGCGGCCCAGTGTCGAGTTGGCGCTCACCACAGCATGACGCTGTCTGTCCCTGGTGTGCTGTCATTCCTTTAGAAATAACATGACTTTGACTGATTAAACTGCTCCCCTCTGGAAGAGAGCAAACTGAACAGTTATGAATATTAAAGATCCTAATCGTCTCATGCTGGGCTTTTCGTTATTTTTTTTTTCTCTCTCCCTGCTGTCTTCTTGCTCTGTGAGTTCACAGTGAGGGACCACGACTTTTCGCCGGCAGCGTTCTTCGACAGCGGAGACATCGCCAAGCTGCTACAGCCTGCTCTTTGGCTGTTTGCACAATTACGCTGTCACCTGCGCTATTACGTACAATGTTCCCATGACATATTCCATTGTGTGTTGTTTAAGTCTGCAGAAGTGGTAGAAGCACTTCAAACGCCACTACACGTCACAGAGTTGTGTTTATGGTTCTTGACCTTGCCTGAAGACTGCGTGACAAATGGCCCAACATGTGAGGCATTTTGTGTCAAGGTTACAATAGCAGTAACATCAGCGCTTCATGCTCACGTTGTTGCCTCTTCTGGTGTATTTGTGCCTGCATGCTGTAGTGTAGTGTAGCTGAGTTTCTGTGTTGTGTGGGCCTGTACTGAGCTTATCTGTGCTGTACTGCGCTGATCTCACTATGCTCATCCAGTGCTCTAAGCTGCTTGGGCTCCAGCCACCAGCATAGATGATATATTCCTGCCCCCCTCCTTCCCACATCTCTCACTGTGATTCATTGGCTGTTTGTGTTGCCCATCCATCTGGGCCAACACAGAGGAAGGAAAGACACATGAAGACACATGGCTGTTTTGGAGCAGGGACTGCATTAAGCAGCTAGGGAAACGATAGGGTCCCAGAGAAATGGTGGCCTACCAGGGCGAGAGGGAGGAAGAAGACCAAGAGAAAGGCAGCTGGAGAGAGAGAGAACTGGACAAACAAGATGTGTTGGCCACGCAAGGTCTGGGAAATGGATTTTTTGAAGGAACAAAGTCAAGATTCTTACTGACAGACTAAATCCTGAGAAAAAGACTGATCCAAGGGAATGGCTAGATCTTAGATCATAGAGGATTGAGAAAAGACGGCTGTTAAGCAAATGCAACTTACTTCTGTATCTTCACAAATAATTGCAAAAGCTTTATGTGTACCATCTGTTGGGACAGAGTTTGAAATCACATGGCTGACCTCTGAGCTGACACAGTGTGGTGAGATTTTTGTTTGGCTGCTCTGTTTGTCCCAAATTGAAGAACAGAGTGCTGATAGCTTCACTAAGAGATTAACGCTGTGGTGCTGCCCTTTAGCAAAGCTGACCGTCTTTAACAAAAAGCCACGCAATTACTGTCTTTTCTAATGGACTCTTTGGTAATAATTTCAATAAGCTAATTAGATCCTCATTTCTTTGTTTTAGCTGTCTATTGTCTCAATAGGAAATGAATGAAATCTTATCATTATTAAAAGCTTATTCAGGTGGTTAAAATCACAATAGAAAAAAGGCTCAAAAGAACCAGACTTGTTCCACAAATTATGTTAGTGATATCACATTGTGTACATGCTTAGAGCGATTATCTTTACTAACATCCCATATGACCACACATAGAGCCTGATATTCTCTGCTGTGTGTGTGTGCATTGAGACATATTGTTTCTCTGAGGCCACTAGTAGGAGGAGGGTTGCTGAGATGAGGTGGGCGGGGCGCTTAATAGAAATAGGACAGCTTCTACTATAATGAGAGTTTATGTCTTGAGTGTTTTTTGTAGATTAAAAGGCTCCCATGGCAGAGGACAGACTCTTTCAGTGTGGCTCCACAAATGAATGAGCTCTCTTTGCAGCAGGGGTCTAAATTAGGGTTAGTAATTTTCGAGCCTTGGGACTTGTGGCTGATCACACTATTCTGTGACGAAAATAACATCGCCCCCTAGAGGGCTGGGGAAACCTAGATACTGAAGCACAAGAGGGAAGGAGGGTGAGATGTACTGTAGGGTAGGAGACATGCTCCAAGGCTTCACCATATTTGCCACTTGGACTACTTTCTATAAGAGAAGGCTGCATTCAGTGAGCTTCTACAGGGATAAACCGCATCACAGGAAATTATGTTAGAATATGAAAGAACATCATTGATAGTGGTGCTAAATACCAGTTTAAGATGATGATAATATTACATATACCTCAGTACAATAGTAACAGAAGATATTAAAGCACTTTATATTCAGTCAGACTGTTGACAAACATTTTATGACATCATTTCCAGTAACTGTCTTATTTGGGTGTTGTGTTTTCTCTGCGTGAGGAAAAAAAACTCACCGAGTTTCATATTTGATGTTATCACGAAGGTGCCCCTTGTCTGTGTTGATGGAGCGTATTTGTGCATATTGACAGAGGAAAAACAGTAAAAAGAAGAATTGTGTGCTGCCAGGGTGTTAGAACGTTTAACATGATAAGCATACGCATTGGTATTGAGGAAACGTGCACATTAAATATGAAAGTCATGTTGCACAGGAACTTCTGTTGTCAATATATACTCAATCAAAGAATTAATTCTTAACTTGACAGCAGCTTAAGATATGAATTTTGAACCACAGCAAACACTACCTTTCAAGCTAATGTCCACCTCTTTTTTTTGTTTGCTTACCTTTCGTCTCTTCAGTCATGTCCCCGTGTCTGTCTGGTCTCCATGTTTGTTTACCTGCAGTCCCAGTGTCAAGTTCTCATGTCTTAGTCTGTGTCTCAGTGTGAGTTTACTTCCAGACAGACACGGGGACATGACTGGAGAGACGGAAGGTAAACAAACACGGAGACCCAAAAAACAGAACGCAGGAGCGAGACTAGGACAGACAGGACATGACAGGGAACCGACATGATAAAACAAGGAACCAAGAACAAGAAATATAAATAACAAAACTCAAAAGCACTCAGGAACTTAAGCATAAGTATCTCATAATACAGAAAACAAAACAACAACAACAAGTTCAAAGAAACTCAAAAACCTGGGTCAAAGACCCAGGACCATGACACTTATCTACAAGCATGTAAAAACATGCATATTAACAGACATCAATCAGGAATAGCTGTACACAGCTAACCAGCACATGTTACGATCAGTCTGTTTGGAGTGATGTGGCCGCAGCACCAATATGCATTGTCTCAAGTCTCAAGTGTGTTTACATTGTGTCTCAGCTCTCAGACAAATGGATGCACTTACAGTATAAGAGTATTATCACCTGTGCAATATGTGATAACACTTCATTTTATAATAAAAATCCTTTCATCCATTTTCTTTGAAGTTTTTGTTTTTTCAGCTTGTTCTGTTTTCTGGCTGTCCGTCTGTTTTCATGAACATCTTTTGAGCGCTTTGAGAGATTTTCTTCAAATTTGGCACAAATGTCCACCTGGGCTAATGGATGAACTGATTAGTTTAAGGTTACTGTGACTAAGGGTGATATAGCCTCAAAAATATACCACGATATTTCAAGGTAATTTCCTATAAGGATTTTTCTGATGATATAAAAAAAAACTGAACAACATTTTATTGATGCTTAGAGGTTGTAGGCAGCAGCATTTATAAGTGTAAGTAAATGAAGGGCATTTCCATCCTTCTTTTTATCGATGAGCTACTGTCATAGATGGCACACTTCCTAATTTGAAGTGTGAATCTATTGAAACAAGGTGCCAGCAGCAGCATTATAGTGCAATAGTAGTGACTCAGCAGTATATCTAGTGACACAGCATAAGTAAAATATAAGCACAAAAGTATCCTAGGCTGTGTTTTCCCTAGAGATTTTAAGTGAAAGCATAAAATAACTACTTAACACTTTAACAATAACTAAAGTAACTTGACCTTGTAACTCGTCAGGAGCTGCACAATATTGTCACATAATAAAACTAAAAGATATTTTCTACCTGGCATGTTGTATCTTGGGTCGAGCTTTCTAACCAGTTGCTTAAAGCCCTGCTTTTCCACCATATAATAGCATCAGTAATTTCCATCCACCATTTACTCTCGTTTACTTCCTGTCATATGGAGTACAGCTAGCGATGCTTAGTTGAGTCATTAACATTTGGGTCACACATGCACCAGCTGCTTGTATCTCCTCCTTTGTGCGCTTTTGCTTCAAGTGGTGAAAGAATTTGTTGTTTCCACCTTTAGCAGGAACAGTTTTTCTTTCAAATTTTTCAAAGTATTGTGCTTAGCTAGAGGTTGTTAAAGTAACTCCCTTTTTAATTACTAAGTTGTCATTGGAGGTTGACACTCTTGCTCTCAGACGTGCCCAGGCTTGTCTTGTTGTTGTGCACACTGAGGAACATAAACGTATGGATGCTATAGCAGTGATATAACAATATGACACTTTTATATCACATAAAAATTTATACTGGTATTATTGTGGATGACATGCTATGGCATAGTCTTAACTGTGACATTGCAAAACACTTTTTGGCCATAGCTTGAAAATTCATACACTTATCATGTCAAATTTCCCACAAGTTCAAAAGTCAACTAAACTGGAACATCATGGCACAATGATCTCCAAAAAGCCATTTTTGCCTCCACCAAGGAATTTATGTTTTAGATAGTTTTTGTGTGTTTGTGTGCGTGAGTGTCATCATTTTGTAAACACGATAGCTCGAAACATTTTGAATGAATTCTGATAAAACTTTGTAGGGGTGTAGAGAGGGCTCATGTTAACAATCCATTCAAATTTGGCTTACATCCACCAAGGTCTTCAAGGTCAACTTAATGATTTACTGGTGAAAAATTGACAAAAAGCCTTATAAATTAGAAACTATGATTCTTACAAGTGTGGTGTGTATTGTCAACATATAGAAAGTACCATATAAAGATTTAAAATATCATGTCACACCTCTGACCTCTCCTTTAAGGTCAATAGATTGATCTGAAGGTCAAAGTGATAATATTGCTATATAGAGCTATTTAAAACTGTGTTTCTTACTGCCATTGTTTGCATTGACAACATAAAGGCATGTAGGGAATGATATATGGGGATTCTAAATATCACGTTACTTTGGACCTCTGACCTCTTCTTCAAGGTCAAATAAGGTCAAACTTTCATAAAATGTCTTTTATCTTTAAAACTATGCTTAAAATTCTGCTGCCTTTGTTTGTATTGGCAACATTTAGGAAA
>VUQS01036743.1:0-14286 GCA_015108495.1 Heterochromis multidens
GTCACAAAAGAACCCATAACACCATCTAAAGAACTGCAGGCCTCACTTGTCTCAGTTAAGGTCAGAGTTCATGATTCAACAGTAAGAAAGAGACTGGGCAAAAATAGCATCCATGGGAGAGTTCCAAGGAGAATCATCTTGATGATCCCCAAGACTTTTGGGAAAATATTCTGTGGACTGACGAGACAAAAGCTGAACTTTTTGGAAGGTTTGAGTCCTGTTACATCTGGTATCAAACTAACACAGCATTTCATAAAAAGAACATCATAGCAACAGTCAAACATGGTGGTGGTAGTGTGATGGTCTGGGGCTGCTTTGCTGCTTCAGGACGACTTGCTTTAATTGTTGGAACCATGAATTCTGCTCTCTACCAGAAAATCGAGAATGTCCGGTCATCAGTTCATGCTCCTGAAGAGCACTCGGGTTATGCAGCAGGACAATGATCTGAAACACACCAGCAATTCCACCTCTGAATAGCTAAAAAACCTCAATGAAGGTATTGGAGTGGCCTAGTCAAAGTCCAGACTTGAGATGCTTTGGCATGACCTTAAACAGGCTGTTTATGCTCACACTTAATGAATGAAATCATGATTTGAAAACTGCATTTTGTATTTGTCAGGTTATCTTTGTCTAATATTATAATTTGTTTGATGATCTGAAACATGTAAGTTTGACAAATATCCAGAAAACTAAGAAATCAGGAAGGGGGCAAATACTTTTACAATAAAAAAAAGTTCTGTTTTTCGTGGTCTTTCATGTCTTTATGTGAGTTGGTAGAGAATTTCATCACTGTTTGCAATGTTTACATTTACAGCTGTAAAGTACCTCTATAAGATGCTCTGCTTTCTCACTCACTGCAACCTACATGTCTCTGCTCAGTGCCGCTGAGTCACGTGACCACACGACAACTAAACCCAGCAATGCAGGGAGGAGTGGGCGGAGCAAAATGTGCCTGCATAAGAGGAGTGGTGTCTGCCCAGGGATGTCTACTTTTTGAAGAACGGGAGGAACATACTGAACTTACAGGAGACAAACAAACAAAAGCATCAGTCCTATTGCTCTAGTACTGATCCTATACCAATACCAGTGTTGGTATCGATACTATCGATATCTGGATCATTCTGCCCACCTCAACTATGCCCCATGAGATCATTGCATAGACTATATGGGTGCCAATCACTGCTAACATACAGTATAGCTAAGTGAGTTCATTATTAGTGCAATTAGCAACAAGCCATTTAAGCTTTGTGCCAGATAATTGCAATAAAAATTCTCTAAAAGGCACCAACACCACAAACACATTTGAGAGGTCCAGTTCAGTGCCTCAGATTAACTTTTTTTTTTTTTATCACCCAAAGCGGCCATGCCATTAACACTTGATCGAGCCAAATAGAATCAGTAGATTCCTCCCAGCCAATCAGCAAAGATCAGGCTACGTCGTAGATAGTGGCATCTAATCCTATAACCCCTAATCCTAACCCTATCCTTACTGTATCTTATATGGTAACTTAATTGACCTTAATTTGCAACATAGAAAATGAAAAACCTTTGAAAAAAAGTCACCAAAGTAAAAGTCTTTTATTTTCCTCCAATAACACTCAACCATTTCAATGAGTTTCCTATACAGGGTTAATGCATGATTTTGACCCTTAATAAATATTAACCAATTTCCCCATATAAAAATTCAACTCCTGTACAGTTGTTATTAAGAGGTCAATTAGCTATTGAGACCAGAACTGTTTTTTTTTCTTTCTACCAGACTGTAAATGTGCTTATTTCCACTCTAAAGTTTGGTATTTTATGAGGATTTTTGGAAACAGACTCCAAAAAGGTCTTTAGAAGATCTGCAGTTTTACGCTGGCGTCCTGGAGGTTGCCGCTAAGTCTGGAGCTGCTGTCTGATGACTGTTATCTTCTTCTTCTATCGTTCTTTATTTAAACAAGTTGATTGGTATTGATGTGATTTTAATGTACTGGCTTATTTTATCCTTTGTTTTGTTTCATCTGTGCTGATTGGCTTGTTTGTTAATGCCAACTTCAAACCCAGAAAAGTAAAAAAAAAAAGGCAAATGTTTTGACAGACCAAACTAGACAGTGAAAACAAATCTTCAGAGCTCCTCTTCCTCCACCAGCCTCTTCTTTCTTCTCAGTCTTCATAGGTTATTTTAATCATTAAAGGCTCGGGAGTGCTGTGGGAGTGTGTTGGTGCTCTGATTGAAGGGCACCCATTGAAGGGTATGGTTTTGTGGTCTGAACTAACAGTATGCAGGACGCCATACAGGCCTGGGCTGACACAGCTGCACCACACTGAGATCTAAGCTCATGTGGTTAACGGGTGGGTGTGGGGAATGGGAGTTGTGGGGATGGAGAAGCAATGGGTGGGGAAGGGGATGTTAAAGCATCAGGTTATAGTACGTAGACTAATCTTAATCCAAATTCTTAATTTAACTGTTCTCACTGGGATTGAGAACTAGCTGGCATGGTCTAAGAAAGCCCCATGTTGTAGGCAACTCAAAGAAAAGCCAAAGAAACATCAGTGTGCCAGTGTGTGTGTGGTAGGTAAAAGTGTTTAAAGACATATAATAAAACACTGTGCGAGTTAAAAAAGTGCTTCGAGTGCTCAGTAGGAGTAGAAAAGTGCTATATAAATACCAGTCCATTTATCATTTTGACACACTGGAGGAGATTCAGCACGCATTGTGCAAGTGCAAGTGGTCAGAACGGGACTTCCACGGAGCAATCTAAAAAAAAAAAAAAAGCACCCATACTTGAAGGGAGACATCCTCAGAGGGCTGACTGGTCAATTTTTAATCAGATTTTTTATTTTTAAATGTGTTCAGCCACATTATAAAGTGGTTAGTATGGGTTTGAACCCTGGCTTGAAGTAAAATTGGCTGTAGGTGTGAGGTTGATAAAGTGCTTTAAGTGTATAGAATAAGGTGTATCAATATATGGTTAAAAAATATGACTTGAGTGGTTAGAAAGACTAGAAATGCACTATATAAATGTAAATACATTATATTAAGATGAAAATCAGCAGTGACAAAACCTGAAATATGATCATTCGTACTCTTTTAATGGCAAAAAGTTATAACCACAAAAAGGAAAGCACTACCTCCTTCAGTTATTTTTCATTTATTTTAAAACACAAACAAAAAGTGCATTTACATAATTTTGTTTTCTGAATTTTAACTACATAAAAAAATTAGTAGCTATGAAAGATGGGTGATTTTCCGGCTGCTAACGTTCTGGGAGGAAGCCATCTGTGCAGGAGTGGAAGAAGTACCCAGATACTTAAAACCATGCTCCAAAAATACAGAATAAAAGTCCTGCATCAAAAATATTACTTAAGTAGACATTATCTGGTAATCTGATATATATATTATTTGTCTTAATGTGCTTTTTCTGGCTCTATGGGCCATGCTAACTGTGCCTTATCCACTTCACACAAGAAAACGAGCCAACAGGATTACACTGTCTCACAGTATAAGGCCCTCGCTATGTGCTCCTGCAGATTCTTCATTAATTTTAAACTGTATCTTCAACTTTCTGGCGATATCTACTGTATATGTCCTGGAAAGTATGACCCTCAGTAGCCACATAATTAGAAATGAACCAGGTTGAAATAAACTTGAATGAATTATGCATTTTTTTATGATTACTTTTCAAATAACTAAGTGATAATTTGATTTATCAGAATTCAGAAAAAAAGTGAAAAACAAAAAAACCCCCAAAGCGACTCTTTCACAAAGCGAACGTTGTCCAGCAAATAGTCCAAACCTTAAATTTAGTTAAAAATGCGTCAGATTGTTAAATTGTTAAAATTTGTCACCGCATGGTAGAAACAAATATTTTGTTTTTTGTTGAGATTTTGCAAATTAAAACACCAGAAATTCAGAGAAGTGCAGCAGAAAATAAAACAGACCCTGGCCTTTTGGCGTTATCAAAGCGATCCACTGACGTCTCTCTCCCTGTTTACAGACAGTTCGCTCCCTGCTTCCTTTCCTCGCCCTCCCCTCTCTCTCCCAGTGAGCGGCCCATTGACATACCAAGGGCCTCTTTCAGCGTGCCTTCATGTCTGAGGCTCTTTTTTTACCAGCATGCGTCTCCAGCGAGTGTGGCCTGACAGAGGACGTTTTCAAACCAGCTCTGACATTGATGAAACACCTCCGGTAGAGTCCAGGAGCTGTAGTTAAACACACCGCGGTGAGAGTGCTGACTGAGACCATGAGTCTATGTGTGTGTCTCTGTGTTTATGACTAAGTAGTCTTTCAAAAGTCAATTGGCAAACAGAGGCCTATTTGATGCATGAAACTTTGAATCCACACTTACATTTGGAGAAAACATTTTTCCAGGTAGCTGCCAAATGCAATTTGATGTTTTATATATTTGGAATAACAGTATGATTGTCCGACTTTTAGAGGATGTGCTTTATTTCTTTATGCCCATTTATGCTGAATATTTTTCTAATAATCATCTTATGGATTTAATGAAAAACTTGAACATCTTATTTTTAAACTTAATTCTAATAAGTGCAACTTCAGTATATTCACAAGCTGCAGGGGAGAGGACAGCTCGTGGATAGATGGCTGAGTTCATTTCAGATTAATTTAATTCAGTTTTATTTATACAGCGCCAAATCACAACAACAGTCGCCTCGAGGTGCTTTATATTGTAAGGTAAAGACCCTAGAATAAAACAGAGAAAACCCCAACAATCAGATGACCCCCTCTGAGCAAGCACTTGGCAACAGTGGGAAGGAAAAACTCCCTTTTAACAGGAAGAAACCTCCGGCAGAACCAGGCTCAGAAAAGGGGCAGCCATCTGCCGTGATCGGTTGGGGGTGAGGGGAGGGAGACAGGACAAAAAAGTGATCAGATAAACTGAAAGTGGAGGTGGTGGTTTACTGTACAGGTCTCATAAAGAGCTCTAGAAGAACATGAGAACAGGAAGTCAGGAACCTAGTGTCCTGCTCTGCTCTACTGCATGCCTTTTACTACACTGTTATGTCTGCTCTGTCTCAGCCTGTGTTTGTGTGCAGAAGCTAAAGGAGAGTGAGTGTATGAGAAAAGATACACACACACACACACTCTAAACTTAACAATCACAGCTAAACCCCTAACCCCGAAACAAACCTAAACCTAATTCTAACCCTTGAAGTGACCACCAGTCAAAATGTCCTTCCTTACAAGCCTGAACGCTCTAATTGGTCCTCACAAAGGCAGAGGTTTATTTTTACACAGACACACATGCGTGTATAGCAGGAGCAGAGCAGCAGTTTCCTGGTTGTGGAAGTGAATGTGACTATTACCGAGCTTTTAATGTCTCCAGATTGCAAGCCTTGTTCCTGTCCCCGCATCCGCCGGCACTCCTCCGTCCACAACTGTGAAATTGGGACCATGTGTTGCTGCTGTAGTCCTCCTTCTCCTCTCTGCACTCCTTTCTTTTGCCATCCCCTTAAACTGGCGGTCCAAAGCAGGTTTCTCAGCCTCCCTCATTCTCATCTCCTTCTTCAGGTGTTTTCTCCTCCACAGCTCATCATAGCATCTAAAGGTTTATGCTCATTCTCAATACCTCCTTGTCAACAGTACAAAACACAAGGATTATAATGCAGCTTTTCTTTGTACTCCAAAGTCTCCCCACCTAGTCATGGTGTTTTGAATACAATTTAACCAATAGTAAATAAGATGAACATGACTTCAAAAATATAAGAGAAATGCATTTTTATGCAGTTCAACAGTACAAGAAAAAACTTACAGCACAGTCACATTAGAGTAAAAACAGAACCTCCTTGTGATCAGGAAAAATCGGTGGTTGCCTGGTGATTGCATTGAAACTGATTGCAAGTAGCGAACAACTGGTCATCCAGTGGTTGAGCCTGTAAAACCCTCAACCTCTGGGCGACCACTTTCGATCACAAGGCGATTGCACAGGTTGCCTGGTGGAAGGCAACTTGTCTCCAAACAATTGCAGTCTGACTCACAGCGACTGCCATCAATCTCTGACAGATTCCTATAAAAAAGGTCACCTGTGAGCACCTGTGTCATTTTGTGGTTAAATTGCCGTCTCTCAGCAACTACATCAGTATTTGTAGAGGAACTTCTCAATTTCTGTTAATTTCTGTTGAATGCAAATTTATGTGTATACAGATTTGTGATTTTTGCTGATTTATCTCAATTAATTGCTGTATAATTGCAAACAGATCACATATAATTGCCAGCTTGACTCGATTCAGTTGCAAACTGATAGCAGACTGACTCTGTTTCATTGCTGATTTATTGCTATCTTGACGCACCAAAGTCACTTTGAAGACGGCACCTGACTACAAGTCGCAGACCTGGTTCTCGTCTTCGAAGCAACCATTTCAAAGGCAAGGCGAGACATAGGCAAGACTGTGCTCCAACCACTGTTTCCTCTGGTGTGATGGTAGCATTAGAAATGCAGACAATCTGCAGTGAAGTTTGGTTTTCTGTTGCTGACTACAGCTTTTGCCACGACATGCAGAATACTACTGCAATAATAATAAAACAAGCTTCCTGCAGGTTATAACTGATCCCTGTGGGAAACCACACTATGGAACTGCTCAAACCTCACATGATGGCCAAATCATGAATCATAAATTCCACAACAGATTTCAGCTGATCTGGCATAATTCAAATTCTAAAATGAGTCTGGGTTGAAATTGATCTTAATCTGTATAGGGCATGCCTGGAATTAAGTGGCTTAAGAAATTCTGACTCCTACTCTTCTATTCCCTTGGGAGAGATCAGTAAATAAAAAAATTACTTGGAATTTAGAGAGAGGTTAAAATGAAGCAGCTGATAAAGGGAAGTGAAAGGGAAGCTGATGTTTATGTATTGGTGAGTGTGTGTGTGTGTGTGTGTGTGTGTGTGTGTGTGTATTAGGGGCTGCTGAGGTGGAGAGGTCACATCTCACCAGGATGCAGGGGTCAAGTTTATTTTTCCTGCAAATGAAAGGGAAGGAAGAGGGTCAAGCAAAAAAAGATTTAAGTAGTACAATCTTCTTAACGTACTCTTGATGTGATATTTTTGCCAGTTTCTAATTATTGTTTGTTATATTACATGTTTTATGGTTTGATTATATATTTAAATGAGATGAGTATTATGTTTGCTCTGACTGTGGTTCAGGCTCCTAAAACTTACTTACAGTTTGGTCCATAAGTATTGGACAGAGTTGTAGTAGTTTTGCTTCTGTAAACCACCACAGTGGACTTTAAATCAAACAAACAAGATGAAGATTCAGCTTTAATTCAGGGGGTTTAACAAAAGTATTGCATTGGCTGTTTAGAAATTACAATATTAATAATATTCAGAAATCCAGTATTTTATTAAATTACATTTGGATTTGTTGATACCCGATCCTATTTATGAAGTCTTTCACCATAGAAGAGATTTTTAATCCTGTAGGAAAAGCACAGATAAAAAAAAATAAAATAAAATTAATCATACCAATTCACCATCACTGCCATGGCTTAGTAAGCATGTTAAAGACCAGACCTCTGCTGGCCTCTGCAGTGCATGCTTGAAAACAGCTACAACATTTCTTTAACTCAAACTTAGCTACCTCCCTATCATAAAACCCACCCGATGTTTCACTGGAATAGAGAGTGGGCATCATGTGTGCTGCGATGCGCACTTTATCCAGCGAGCTCTCTTGCCTAAACCACACGGTGTATTTGTGAATGCACCTGAAGTGGCTGTGTCTCCAGCTGTGTCCTACATGTGAGAGAAAACACAACCTGATTGTCCTAAAATTGTATGAAGCCAATAGTTTTCGTAATAATGATCACAGCAATCAGGATGCTGGCTTCAACTGACTCGTCTCTAAAGGTGGCAACTTCTACCTGGGAATACTCAATCATTTTTTTCCCCCAACAAGTTATTAATCTGTCCCTCTGAAGTGTGTGAGTGATTTTTGAAGGCAACTTGGAAGCAGCTCTGACTGATAGCTGACTCAAGTGCTGCTCTCCACGACTCTTGCTGCTGCAGACCTTTGGACCAGCACATTATTTCTAAATCTTTAACAATCGGAAGTCTGAGTTGTGCTCAGATGGGCGCACAACAGTGCAGAAGCAAAGTATAACACAGGTTTACCCTATATGTGCCAACCGGGTCTCACGGCAGTTCGTGATATACTCACGACCTTTGATCTATGGATTTGTGTTTCTGGACACAAATTTTCAGATTTTTTTCATGTCCCTGAACACAATTTTCTCATTAATCCACTCTCACGTGTCCTGATTAAAAAGTCGTCAGACTGTCATACCAGCAACACAAGTTTGACTCCCACCTGTCACAGATCTCATATAGAGATCTCACCTGTATAGGTTTTTAAATATGTTTTTTGCTTAGGGTTACGCATTAAAAGATTCTTGGTTAGGGTTAGACATTAAACACTACTTGATTAGCTTGACAAAAATATCATGCTTTCCTTTAAAATATAACGGCTGTCACGTATTTTAAAACATTTTTCCCCTCGTTGCCATGGTGACACCCATGGTTTTTCTCCTGACACTAAATAAATGTCCTAATGAAATGCATTACTTGCAAATTAGTGCTCAGTAACATGAAAAAAATAACAATTCGTGCTCATGAATACGAAAACATAGATTACTTTTTCGTGACTCTTTTATGAACTTCTGTGAGCTCGGGCTGAGTGTGCAGTACTTAGCAGGAACATGGAAGTATTTGAATGTATGTGGCTGTGCTAGATTCCTGTATATTCAGTAAAAGGTAACACACCACTGATCTCTGAGCACATCTAAACACAGAGGTGTTCCTGTGCAGAAATATGTAAGCTTGTTTCCGGCACTGAAATTTTGTTTTGTTTCCGTTATTGAAAAAAAAAAAACTTTTCTGCCATCTGTAAGACAGAATTTCTGGTTATTATCTCAAAATTTTGACTTTTTTGGTCAGTTTTGAGTTATTTTCTCAGCATTATGTGTTAGTAAGTCAACATT
This sequence comes from Heterochromis multidens, assembly GCA_015108495.1. Taxonomy (NCBI): domain Eukaryota; kingdom Metazoa; phylum Chordata; class Actinopteri; order Cichliformes; family Cichlidae; genus Heterochromis; species Heterochromis multidens. The sequence continues at coordinate 8,980 of VUQS01036743.1, forward strand.
TTGAGACCTACCTAACTCGAAATTTCAAGATAATAGCCTGAAATTTTGACTTATGGATGGAAAAAAAAAAAAAAAATCAGTAGTGGAAACAAGCTCCCATGCAGAAAGACGACATTTGAGTCTAATAAAAAAAGGCACCTGTGTGGTGGATGAAAAACTGAAAATGAAGTGAGAGTTTGAAAACTTTCTCACTTCTGAACACCGGATTAGGTGCTACACTGGGAGGAGGGGGGAGCATAGTGTCCTCCATACAGACACAAACACACGGATGCTATCAGTCTGCTGAAGGACTTCCTTCCACTCAGGCACAAAGGCCCTTGAGTTTCAGAGGTTTATCTGACACACTCCACTCACACACAGATAGACTTGCCTTAGCTTTTTCAGCCATGCACACACAAGACAAACGGAGGCATCTTATTAGTGTCAGGATGCGGTGAATAGCCTCCACCCTAACCCCAGGTTCATCCTCAGAGGTCACAGTATAACATCCTACAGGAAGTAAACACACACACACTAAACACACCTTTTCCCCTTCTTTCTTATGTCTATGCTCAAATTTCACAGCATAACATCCTGTAGGAAGACTCATGGGAATGTAGCACCTCACAGTGTTAGACAGCTTGGGACACATTCCTTCCCACTGCGCCTCTTTAACTAACAGCATTTTCTAGATATTAGGGAACTGGGGACAACAATAGCTGTATTTTTGAAATATTTAAAACATTTCAGCTGCTCAATACTTCAGGGAAGTATTTTTTGTTTCATGACACTCCAGATGTTTTTATAATGTGTGACAGGCCTTGATGACTCGTGGGCCACTTCATCCATAGGCATCAGCTTTTCTTTAAAATATAACAAAATCTGGAAATATCAAACCTGAGCATTGCTGATTACACTGATGGGTAAATTATCCATGCCATGTGCACTAATCAATCAGGGATGCTGAGGCTAAACTGGAGATCTGAACTCTCCACTTGGTGTCAAGATCACATTTTGAATGCACACTACTGATGTTTTTTTTCTTTGCAGAGTAAAGCTTCGACTTGCATTTGTGGACATGGCACTGTGTTCACTGACAGTCATAGATACAGTGCTGCCAGAGGGGACTGGAACAATGCTCTGCCACTTTTTTTTCTCAAAGGGAGGACACAGAACATTCACATTTAATATAATCCAGCTGAAATTCAATCATCATTAAAGTGTATTTCACACAAGAGAGCTTTACAGACAAACTGTCTGTGGAAGCCGGTCCTGTACCAGTCTGTTGTGGTTAAGAGAGAGCGGAGAGCAAAAGCAATGTTGATTTATCGGTCAATCTTTGCTCCTACGCTCACCTTTGGAGCCTCTGAAATGGTAAACGTGAACTAAAACTACAAAGAATGTTGGTGTTTTCTGCTTTTTTTAGTTCTTTAGTTTATAGAAATGCAACAACTCGTGTATCTGTTTCAAATTAAAACGTATTAATTCAGTAGACAAAGAGAGAGACAGAGAGTGGGGAAAGAAAATTAATGGATAAATCAAGACTTTTGCTAATTATAGAAACATTTTCACCTTTCTTTACATGCACAGTCATTCTTTTTTACACAGGGCAGGACACCAGACTCATTTGTGTCCTTTGGACACAAAACGCCATCAATGTTGAAATTTGTCTAAAGCGGCTCCTTGTGTATTTCCACCTGAAAGGAATGGAGACTGATAAGGATTAAAATTGTGTGTGTGTGTCTGACATGGGACAAAACAACAACCCTGAAGCTATTCCTGTAATCTCTCTGTTTCCCTCCCACTCAATCATCCTTTTCTCTTTCCCCTCTCAATAACTCTTTCTTCCCTGCAGGAGTCACATCAAAGAGCGAGTGCTATCAGTGCTGTGAGCTGTGTGTGTGTGTGGTGAACATACCACAGCTTATCTCTGTGTGTAGCAGACCTCTTCCTAGTTTATCTGTCACCCTTTTGTTTAATGGGAAACAACAGCAGAACAAAACGAATCTAACCCAACAGAGATCAAATCTAAATCACTGCTGGTGCTAAATATCAGGATTTTCCTCCTGTAGTGTATTTCTCTTTTCCTCTGGGGACACAACCAAAAGTAGCTCATATCCAGACTGATATTTACACACTCAGTAGCAGGATACAGTGTGTTTTTGATTAGCATGGATCTGATATTAAAGGTTAAGCTGTTCACTTGTTTACAGGTGTGTCAAAGAGGAAGCAGCCGCTTGTTGAGCATCTTAACTGTTTGGCAAAAGGAAAACTGAGTGATATAATCACTGTTTGTTCTTCATGAGGAAGGAAAAACCACCAGTATGTTCTTCAGGCTGATCATCACTACATATCACAGCTGAGTGAGAGTTTGTATTAATTACTGAGAAAGAACTTTTTTACATCAGACTGGTTTTCCATTTTCATTGCTTCCTTTTTTGTTCTTGCAGGCTTACAGGGACTCTAAGGATGAGGGGGGCAATAAGGAGGGGGTACTTGTGAATCATCATTTGCACAGATGTCATTGAATAGTCTTTTACATTTATAAAGAGAAATACAACACTGTTGTGGTAATGCAGAAACCATGAAAATAACTTTTAAAAATTATTATTAATGAATCCAGGTGTTGCTAATCATGTACTTTTAATTGATCATCAGCAAGTGTGACCACCTGTATAAAAGTAGAGGTTTTAGACAGTTTGCAGGTGTGGAACATTTAGGTGTGGGTTAACACAATACCACCATCTTCCCAATAATAGATGTCCCAACAAATTCATCCCAAAGTCTGACCGTGCAACACTCAGAGAAATTGCAAAAAAACCCAAAGGTACATCTCAGAGTCTACAGGACTCAGTCAGCATGGAAAATGTTGAAGATCATAACAGCACAATTAGAGAAAGACTGAACAAGTATGGCTTGTTTTAAAGGGGTTCCAAGAGAAAGCCTCTTCTCTCTGAAAAGAACAGGCAGCATGGTTTGGGTTTGCAAAGTTGCATCTGAAAAAACCACAAGACTTCTGAAACAATGTCCTTTGGACAGATGAGACCAAAGTAGAGATGTTTGGCCACAGCAACAGGTTTGGAAAAAACCAAACAAAGCATAGAACAAACCAAACACCTCATACCAACTATTAATCACGGTGGTGGCGGGGTGATAATTTGGGCCTGTTCTGAAGCCACAGGACCTAAAAACTTACACTACTTGATAAAGTTGAGTTACTGAGTCAACCATGAACTCCTCTGTATACCAAAATATTCTAGAGTCAAATGTGAGGACATCTGTCTGACAGCTAAAACTTGGTAAAAATACTGTCATGTAACAGGACAACGATCCAAAGCACAGCAGCAAATCTAAAACAGAATGGCCAAAAAAGAAAATAATGAAGGTGCTGCAATGGCCCAGTCAAAGTTCAGACCTCAACTGGATTTAAATGCTGTGGTGGTATCCTAAGAAAGCTGTGCATGAACAAATGACCGCAAACCTAAATGAACTGAAGCAATGCTGTAAAGGAGAGTGAGCCAAAATTCCTCCATAATGTGTGAGAGACTGATAAAGTCATAGAGAAAAACCATTACTTCAAATTATTGCTGATAAAGGTGGTTCTACAAGCTACTGAATCATGGGGTATCATTAGGTTTGCACATGACTGCACAGACTCCTGTGAAAACTTTCTTTTTCTCATGACTGCAGTTTAAAATAGTTTTGCTAACATATTAGATACATTCATTTTTAATTCTTGTTTGATGCTCTTTTAGTTGTTTAGTTTTTTTGACTTCTCTGAGCATGGTTCCAAGTACCGTGACCCTATTGGATGTTTGTTGGTTGTAAGTGATGACTACCTGTTTTTCCCAGCTTCCTAAAAACAGTTCAGTTCATTCTGAGTCCCAGGGCACTTTGGGTAATGTTAGTGAAAGATCCTTTAAAGCATTATATTGAAAAATGTTTGACATACGAAGGTGAGGCAACAAAACTCCAGGTTCCATTTTCTGGAAAGAACATCTGACAAAAGCAAACATTTTAGGATATCACACGTCTGCAGTTTATTGATATTGATGTGGTCTTGTTAGAGCGTCCTTAAACTCATACAAGTGCCAGGGACCGCTATTTTTGGAAAAATTAATATGAAGTAGATACAGTAAATTACTTGAGGGAACACATTTTTGCATAACAAAGGCTGCAACTCTGAACTCCTCCCCCAACTCCCCTCCATCCACACCTCTATGCTACTTGATAAAGCTGCTCACCTCGAGGGCATCTTGGCTGGGGGTTTAAGAGGTGGTGGTGGTGGTGGTGGTGGTGGGGGGGGTAACTTGGCTCTTCTGATAGCTGCCTGAAGGGCTACATCACAGGAACACGAGCCCTCTTTGATAAGCAGGCTTGTTGAAGCAGCTGCAGACCATCACTGACCACAGGCAGGGCTGATAACAACTGCTGGGCCACAAACACACACACTCTTAAAATAACAGGAGTGCAGAGAGAGAAGCCAAAGACAACACGTACACACACTTGTCAACAGTAGACCTCACTAATACAACTGAGTCTAGAGAGATGATATGTAAACACATTGAAAAAAAATATCTGAGAGTGAAATGTAACTTTCAAAAGATATGTTAGAAATGTCTGCTTTTACTTACTGAAAATGCAGATTCATCTACCATGTTTCGCTCCTTTGTTGAGGTTTTATGCAAATTTTAAAGTGTTCATTAATAATCATTTCATATATACACAGGTGTATACATGAGTCATTACATCATTTGATGCAAATAAAGTAACTGGCAGAGTCTGTCAAGTTCAATTCAATTCAATTCAATTTTATTTATATAGCGCCAAATCACAACAAAAGTCGCCTCAAGGCGCTTTATATTGTAGGGTAAAGACCCTACAATAATACAGAGAAACCCCAACAATCAAACGACCCCCTATGAGCAAGCACTTGGCAACAGTGGGAAGGAAAAACTCCCTTTTAACAGGAAGAAACCTCCGGCGGAACCAGGCTCAGGGAGGGGCAGCCATCCGCCGCGACCGGTTGGGGATGAAGGGAGAAGGACATGCTGTGGAAGAGAGCAAGAGATTAATAATAGCTCATTAAATGCAGAGAGGTGTAAAAACACGGTGAGAGAAAGAGAAATACTCAGTGCATCATGGGAAACCCCCAGCAGCCTAGGCCTATTGCAGCATAACTAAGGGAGGATTCAGGGTCACCTGATCCAGCCCTAACTATAAGCTTTATCAAAAAGGAAAGTTTTAAGCCTAATCTTAAAAGTAGAGAGGGTGTCCGTCTCCCGAATCCAAACTGGTAGCTGGTTCCACAGAAGAGGGGCCTGAAAG
>VUQS01036744.1:0-11635 GCA_015108495.1 Heterochromis multidens
CTAGTCCTTGTACCTGACCATTTTCAGAGGAATGTTTTCTTTTTCTGTTTGTTTGCTTGTTTGTTAAGCCACTTAACACTGACCTATGAATCATTCAAGCATCAAAAAGGTAGGAGTAAACAAGTACTGTTTCCATTCCTTTAACTGAATCTACATAAAATGCAAAAAATAACACACTTTGAGAGGCATAAAATAGTATTTTTGCACCACCAAGGTGATTCCCCAAAGAACTATTAGTTATCCTTAACCCTAATCCAAAACTTTAAAAAAATAAATAAATGAGAAAACTGGACAAGTGGAGGACAAAAGAAGAAGTGGCAGGCCTAAAAAACTACTGCAGATGAACAGTATCTGAAAGTAATTTTCTTAAGAAACACACACACACACACACAAAAAAAAAATCCAGCAAAGACCTGACACAGGACCTGAGAGATGCATCTGGCCCTTCAACTGATCCACCTACTGCTCACAGAAGCCTCATCAGAAATGGTCTCATTCTTAAGGAAAAGAAACAGGGAGAAAAGGCTGAGGTATGCCAAATTACATGAGAACTAGTCTGAAAATCAACAGGTCTTATGGAGCAATGAATCCAAACACAATAGAGACTCTGTCATGATGTGGGGCTGCATTTCAGCCATTGATGTTGGAGATGTTGTCAAAATTTACAGAATTATGAATGCAGAAAAGTACTGTCAGATTTTGATCCATCATATAATCATCTAGAAAGCACCTGAGTGGCAAGAGCTTCATTTTTCAGCTTGACAATGATCCCAAACACACTGCCAATGCCAAAGTAAAAGCATATCTAGATATAAATAATATACAGAGGAACTCTATCAGTCATGGTTTGGCCTCCCCAGAGCCCTTACCTTAACATTACTGAAGCAGTGTGGGATCATCTTGACAGAGAACGGAACAAAAGCCAGCCAACATCCAAAGAAGAGCTTTGAATGTCCTTCAAGAAGCCGGGAGAACTATTCCTGAAGACTACTTAAAGAAATTACAAGAAAGCTGCCCAAGAGAGTTCAGGCTGTGTTGAAGAATAAAGGTGGTCATAACAAATATTGACTTTTAAGCTCATGAGAATTATAAAAACTCTGTTTTTCCCTTACATACTGTATTTCTATGTATGTTTGCACATGTTTCAATAAATTGTTGCACCCATTTCCCATTTTCCTGACAAAATATAAAAGGCGGGGTTGGGGGCTCAAGACCTTTTCACAGTACTGTAAATAATTCTGTTTGTTTGTTATTAAGCAAAGTAATGGGAACATTTTGTTTTCTCTGTCATTTTAACATAAAACGATTATGTTCAGGAACTTGAGTTGTGACCATGGGAAACACAATATTTGATGGCCTAATCATTGGGACTGGAAAGCTGAGAGTGGTTTCCTTTACTATTATTTGACATTTTGTAGACCAAAAGCTAACTAAATAAATAATCTGACACCATACAAACTTGGAACCATGACAACTGCTATTTGTCCTTTGCAAGAATTACAAATGATTAATCGATTACCGAGATATCTAAAAATTACTTTTCTGGATCAGTGAATTGACTAATTATTTCAGGTATGCTCTCATGAGCCAAATTGTAACAACAGACATATTTCTGCCTCTTTCAGACTCTTTTCAACAGCACCAGACAATGTAAGGAACACCAGAACACCACGTTTTAAAACCTTTTCATATAATTGAGCACGTGCATTATATCAAAAGAATTAAAGAAGAACAGAAAATATGGAAACTCTAACCAAGCTCATGAAACACATTCTGTGAGCTTGCCTTTTGAGAATGCTCAGCCAGTCTTTGGAATAAAATTCGTTCTCCTATTTGCCTTCTATCCTGTTCAGGGTTGGGTGTGAAAAATAGTCAGTTAAATGCGTAATCTTTCCAACACACACACACACACACACACACACACACACACACACACACACACACCAAAACAAGGACATCTATCCAATTAACCAGAGATTCAAAACAAGTCTGGTATATCTATTCTGGCATGGTTTGAGGGAAAATGGGGGTAAAAATGGGAATGGAACCTTCAAATCTTAAAGGAAGGTCAGCAGAATTCTTGCTTCCTGAGCAAACTATGCTCTCTGGTGGAGAATAACTGAAGTTTATTATGTGAATGTAACAGTCTGGATTCTTCATTTGATAATGACAAAAAGACACAGTGGAAACTCTTATATCTAGTGACTCAAATATAATATCTATTTAAGCAAAGATATTTAATTTTTGCAGGTTTTACCTTCACAAACACGAGCTGAAATCCATCATCATAGATGGCAAGCAAAAATAAATGAACACTGTTAGTACTTGTACAGAATTATGGATCTGTCTTAAAAGAAATCCATGCATAACAACAAACCATGGTACTGTTCTTGTCCATATCAAATACATCATCCAAACATCCATAGTGTAAGTTAGAAATGGGAAATTAACTCCTAAGCTAATAACATCAACAAAAGCTAATGTGGTTCAGGAATGAACAAATCTGGAGCCATGAAACAGGTAAGGGGCTGAGCTATTTTGACTTATAAAACATCTTTAGTTTACAATTCATAGCGAGCATGTGCTGATTTGAACCAAGTCACACAAAAAGATCTGAAAACCCTCTCCAGAATTTCTGATTTGCATAAAAGCTGGAAAGAGTTACAAGGTAATCAGTCCACAATTAGAAAAAGTCTCTATAAATGGAAATGATTTAGTACAAAAAAGCACAACACAGAATGCTGAACGAGAGGAGACGGAGGAGGAGGAGGAAGAGGGGGAGGATCATACTAAAAGCTACAGATTTGAAGGACTTCATGGAGCATGGCGACCGACAGAGATGTGAAATGAGTGTGAGAGCTGTGCAATGGCTTAAACGAAGCAGCTTTGTGAGCAATAATATGAAAAAGAATCTCCTTAATGTTGAGCAGGTTTGATATGTGGCCAATTTTTTTTTTTTTTTGAGGATGATGATGCTAAATGAGAGTTTGACCAGATGTTTAACCCAATTGATCCACTCTCTTTTCCCTAACACTGTGAGTCCTTGTTCCATAATGATGTTAATGATTATAATTGATTGTGCCTCATTAGCTTTGGGGGCCATTGTGTTTTCAGCACTTATGACTTAGATAAAAATCAGAGCACATTTTATGAGAAATCAGTGTAGAAAACCAGGTTATTCTAGGGGTCCACTAACTTTTTCCTTCCACAGTATACAATAAACGGAATATCTTCTGGTTTTGAATTGTTTGTTGAATAACAAGCCACATAAGCCATTGTCGTGCATGTACTATAGCCCTGAACTTTTGACATTAACCACGGTGCTGTGAGAACAAAGTGCCTGACACATTTGTATCGGACTATAATTTGGAACCTGCCACCTCCCTAGTATGAAGTCAGTCCAATGGCACAATTTGCGCCAGTGTGAGAATACCACAGGAAATGACTCAATGAAACAAACCTGAGACATGAATACTCATGATCTAAAGATGACTGGCTAAAAACTTTTAGTTGAGCTACTTGTAGTAGCTAAAATGAGCTAGTGAGTGCTTGTCCTGTGACTTGCCTTGTGCACACTCTACATGGACAGCTCCCTCACCAGAATCACATGGAGTATTTCCAGTAGTGACTTATAGTAGTTATTTAGAAGCATTATATAGTGGCTTATGTAGTGCCTAATAAGCAAAAGATGCCTGGTTTGATCCCTGAAGGAGATGCAAATCCCTTTGGGGTTGCATCAGGAAGGGCATCTGTCAAATCAGCCATGTGGAGCTACCTACTGCGGTGACCCCTTGTGAATAAGGGAGCAACCAAAAGTATCAATTCGGAAGCATTGTATAAATACATTTTTTCAGTGGTCACTAGGACATAAAAACTGAATGTATACAATCACCAGTCAAATCTGATTTAAAAGAGAAAGCTTTAAAAAATGTCCCAAATTTGCCCTAAACAAAGGTGTTAAAAGCTTCCCCTCCTGGAGAAGTAATGCTTCTATCACCATCTTTGCTATTAAAGGATTCTCTCATAGATTCCAATAAGGATTCTTTGAGTGCCATGTTTCTCTCTAATCTGGCGGTAACACTTCTCACTGTGTGCCACATGTGAGAAACGTCCTGACCTTTCCCCCAACATTTTACAGAGTTCATGTTTGAAGACAGCTGGAGTTTATCAACAGGACTTGCAGATCCTGCAGGAGATCAAGACAGATCCGTTGTTGATCTGCAGAGCAGTTCTGTTGTCGGAGATCTGCAGATGTTTTGCTGCCCTCCTCAGGAAGCCAAAGAAAATGCAATTTTCTTGCAATCCAATGGTCAACAAAATAAGGTTTCCTCTTTAACATGCCTCCTGTTTATTATTACATGAGATTTTATGTAATTATGTAATGACTACTTGTTTGGACCGCAGAGGGAACAGCTGCTACGTTCATACTAGCCAGTGGGGAACCAAATAAATTAACAACATCTCATGTTCAGCATGGGACCAACCTTCCAACCACAATTTTGTCCCCAGGTTTGACTTTGCCTTTAATCAGTCATTTACTGTACTTGACGGCTAATACTACTTCTACTGAGGGTGAAACATTTCACTTTTAAGCACATGTATATGTTTTTTGTTCACCTAATATATCTGAAAGCTGAAGACCTTAGTTACTATTCACATTCAGATTAAACATAAAAAAAAAGTTTTTATATCATTCACACAGGAGACATTTTTTCTGCAAAATAAGGATTTTACTTTAGGTATTTCAAACATTTAGCTGACAATATGTCTGTATAGCTGCTTAAGTGATAATTTAAAAGCAAGGCTTTCACTTCTAAAGGAGTATTTTTACTATCTGGACTGCTGTAATATTGCCCACAGAATACTTTGATACAGGACATTTGTAGGAAGGTTACAATACAGAGGTTCAAAGTGAATCAATACGTCACAGTACTATAATGGCTTTGGCATAGATTAAGCAGGAAACCAGTGGGTTTTTGTGTTTCAAAAGTCAACACCACAGACAGTATAAATGACAGACAAAAAGTAAAAAGTGAAGCCTTAAACCTGCATTCCTGTTAATGGCAAGCAGGGGACGACCTTTTTCATAAAGCTTTTAGTTAAGTCTGGATCAGGCCCAGGCTGCTGGAGGCTTCCCATGATGCACTGAGCATTTCTTCTTCACTCACCTCTTTTCACACTCTATGTATTTATACACCACCACCTCACCCCAAACCAGACATGGCAGATGGCTGCCCCTCCCCGAGCCTGGTTCTGCCGGAGGTTTCTTCCTGTTAAAAGGGAGTTTTTCCTTCCCACTGTTCACAAGTGTTTGCTCATAGGGGGTCATCTGATTGTTTGGGTTTTCTCTCTATTATTGTAGGGTCTTTACCTTAAAATATAAAGTGCCTTGAGGCGACTTTTGTTGTAATTTGGTGCTATGTAAATAAAACTGAATTCAACTGAACAGAATTGACTTCCCTGGTTGCAAAAAGACTTGTGGTTGTATAGAAGTCAATGGGAAAACAGCCCTCAACTCCCTTACTCTGTGACCTCAGTAAACACTTTCTTGATTACTTTATGGGCTCAATCACTAGTTTGGAACAATACATGAAGTTCATTTTTTAAATTATGGTCATTGTGAGAGTTTGAAAGGAGGATTATCCAGAATATGCTGACCACTTCTTAATCACAAGTCATTCGACAAAGAGCATCCAGTGTCCTTGGTTTCACAATCAAATCCAATTCTCCCTTCTCTTGTCCAATCTTCATAATGGGCCTTCACAATCAATGTGTGACGTAACAGTGGCTACATCCATCTTTCATACTCCTTATGATCAACACTGAACAAACCTGTAATATGAGCAATCATCATGTAAAGATGACTGGCTGAAACTTTGGACTATAACAAATTGCTGTTAAGAAGCCATTCTTAAGGAAAGGAAACAGGGAGAAAAAGCTGAGGTATGCCAGAACTGGACTGAAAATCAGTGGCAACAGGTTTGAAGTTTTTGGTCATTTGTTGTCAATATTATTGTCAGGAGAGAGTAAAAAAAAACAAAAAAAACATTTTGTTTACTGAACTGCTAAACTGACAGTGGACAAGTAGACAGTATTGTGGTATTCAAAAGCATCCACCTTGAATTTATGCAGCAGATGTCTTAGACAAGGACCTCTCTAATGAATAATACACCAGACCAGCCTCCTTATAAATAGTGTATGACTTCCAAACAGAAACACGCACTGTTAGTGCCTTGGGCTGTGCTTATTTGTAAACTAGAAATGGATTGGATGAAGCCAAGGTCAACAATTTGAAAAATAAAATCATCATGACTTTACTTAGCAAATGAATAGTTACTGAAGTAGTTTATTACAAAATTTGACTTTTCTCTCATATTTGTCCAATTATCAATGTCCTGCGTATTTTTTTCTTTCAGAAGATTTGGCTATTAAAACCTCAGGAAAGCAAGCATATATAAGAAGATGTATCCACTGTCGCATTGAGTAGCCTCAAGTTTAGACAGAGTGTCATTTATAGTGTCATTTGATAGTAACATTTATATGACATGCTTTTTGCAAATCTTTGACTATGTATGCCACAGCCTCACAGCCTGATTTCCTTCTCTCTTTCTTTCTTTTTTGCATATGAAGATGACTGTGGTTTTTGGAGGACAAATGCGTGGGCTGAGTGTGATGCTCTCTCACTCTGCCCACAGGAACTCTCTTGCTGAGTGACCGGTAGAGAGGAGGGAACACTGTGACCAGGACATGGCACATTCCACACCTCCAGCTCCCACATACATTCACACTGCAGGGTTATACATCATCAGGGCCGTAACAGTAAAAATAACATTAGCTGGTGTTGAACATGTCAAGATTAATTTAGAGTTTGACTGTAAAAAACTTAGCTACAATAAAAGGTTTTCATTACTAATTAATCTCTTGCAGAGCTGCAAGGATCATTTGAAAAGCATTATTATATTTTAAGTATTTTTTTAAAGAAAAATGACAAAGTTTCTAGCTTCTGAAAGGTGGAAACTGGAATTGTTGTTGAGGTTATGGAAACTGTAACAGGCATTTAAAGACCTAACATCAACCAATTATTTGAGAAAATACTCATACAGTACTGTTCAAAAGTCTTGAGCCACCATCCATTTTTAAAAAATATTTTGCTTACCAGGAGCCAGACTTTCTTGTAATTGTTTTTAAAGTGGTCTCGTGTAATAGCTCTCCAGGCTTTCTGAAGCTTTTTAAAAGTTTTTCTTTGGACATTGGCTGCTTTTTCACTCTTTTTCAGTCCAGTTCATGTACCTGACCATTTTCAGAGGAATGTTTTTTTTTGTTGTTTGTTTAGCCACTTAACACTGACCTATGAGTCATTCAGGCATAAAAAAAGGTGCCTAACTCAAGGGATGAACCAGTGTTGTGTCTACACATAAAAGACAACTTAGCAAAGAACTAATTTTAAAATTTAAAGCCTGTCACAAAATACATCATTTGTTCCCATTTCTTTAGCTGAATTAAAGAAAAATGCCAAAGATAACACAGTTTGATGGGCATACATTTTTTATTTATTTATTTTTTTTACCAACAAAGTTATTCCCAAATATCTATTAGCAGAAAACTTATCTCAGCATGGTGTGCAGTGTATCCTTAAAAGATTTGAGTAAATTGTGGAGGACAAAAGAGGATGTTGCAGGCCTAAAAAAAAATGTCTACAGCAGATGAACAGTGTCTGAAAGTCATGCCCTTAAGAAAAAAGAAAAAAATCCACATAGACCTGACACATGACCTGAGAGATGCATCAGGCCCTTCAGTTGATCCATCTATTGTTCACTGAAGCCTCATCAGAAGTGGTCTCAGTGGAAGGGTGGCTGTCAAGAAGCTTAAAGGAAGGGAAACATGGAGAAAAGGCTGAGTTATGACAAATTACACAAGAATTGGACTGAAAATCAGTGGCAACAGGTTTAATGGAGTGATGAATCCAAATTTGAAATTTTTGGTTTAAATCGTCATCAATATGAACAGAAAGAGTCAGGAGAGAGGTACAACTGTGTGTGTCTACAGCCATCTGTAAAACATGGTCGAGGCTCTGTCATGGTTTGAGGCTGCATTTCAGCCAGTGGTGTTGAGGATCTTGTTAAAATTGATGGAATTATGAACACAGAAAAGTACCATCAGATTTTGATCCACTATGTAATACCATCTGGAAAGCATTTAATTGACAAAGGCTTCAGTTTTCAGCTTGACAATGATCCCAAACACACTGCCAATGGAATAAAAACATACCTGGATAGAAACACCCCCCCCCCCCACAAACAGTGGAACACTATCAGTCATGGATTGACCTCCTCAGAGCCTGGACCTCAACATTATTCAAGCAGTGTGGGATCATCTTGACAGAGAACCGAACAAAAGGCAGCCAACATCCAAAGAAGAGCTTTGAATGTCCTTCAAGAAGCCGGGAGAACTATTCCTGAAGACTACTTAAAGAAATTACAACAGAGTTAAGGCTGTGGTTAAGAATAAAGGTGGTCATAACAATTATTGACTTTCAAGCTTGTTAGAATAGCCTTAATTCCTAATTTCCGTGTATGTTTGAACATTTCAATAAATCGCTGCGCCTATTTCATGTTTTCCTGGCAAAGGATAAAGAATTGAGGGGTGACTTTTGTTTTCTGAGGTGCAATTCTACTATTAAAAAAACTGACTGAACAAATGATTATATGTATAAAACACCAGAAAACAAACAAAATACCCACAAAACACTATTGCTGCTTTATTCGACTAACAGTTCGAACAATAAACAAACCTTATTAAACAGAGAAAAGTAGTAGCTCCTGCCAAGACTGCTGGCTGATCAATGTTTAATTTTTACATTTTCTATTGGCATGAAGACCTATGTTGTAGACAATACAAAAAACAGTGACTTAAACAAAGGTTTGTTGCATAAGATCACTTTTTCAAGATTGCCCCACAAATTGGTTAGAAGATCATTTGCAACCAGTGATTTATGAGCACTCTGCTGGGATGAAATAATGTTATTTATCTTCTCCAGGAGAAAAGAGAGCAGATAAATAACCTATAGAGGTAATTATTTGTCAAAATCATGGCTGATTACTTTGCGTACCAAAGGTTTGAGCATCATTTGCTTCTAAGTAATGAGCGGTTTAGTGACAGCATCATGGTCAGTAAACCACTCATCATGGCATATTTCCAACCCCACTAGAAAACAAACTCTGAAGCTCAAAGCTTTATAAAAGGCACCGAGTAGAAAAATCTCTGTTGCTGCACAAGCCTCCAGCATCTTTACCAGCAGTGGGAGCTGTTTGCCTTCAGTATACTGCATGACATAAATTGTTCACGCACTGCATTATTATTGATTCTACAGGAATCAACTGAAGCCATATTTGCATCTTGTTGCTGAATTAGTAGCAGCAAATCAGGCTGGCAGTATCTGAGGCTGTCAAGCTGCCTCTTTTTAATATGTTATTCCCTGATTCCTGGTGTATTACACCTAACACATGTCCATGTTAAATCAGTGTCTTTTATACCATCACTGCTATTATTGTGTGGCACTAATGTTTCTCAGATGGACCTCTCAGACCCTCCCTCTTGACAATAAAGACTGTTATTTGTCAGGAAGAGCATCCAGGGTCAATAAAACATAGAGAGGATGAGGTCAGAGGTGTTGTTGCAGCTTCATTCACTGGAGCAATGGAGGAAATCAAATCATAGAGCATCAGCACCATCTGCTCTCACCTGAAACTATCAGGGGCTTGGCTCTATATTTACATCCATGTATAACTATTGATCCTGCATGCGTTTATTTGTTAGTGAAAAGTATAAACAACAACAACACAACCCGTCCTGCTTTCTATCACCATCCTCTGATTAGCCTCATTTTTGCCACTCCTCCTGTTTCTTTCAATTGTTCTTCAAGTTTATACACATACACACATGCACACGTACATGCACACACACACACACACACACACACCATTCTGTCTGCGGTGACGTTTCTGTGACTCTTTCTTACCACCCATTGTTCATGTTTGACAACTGCAAAGAAATTAGCAGTCTTTGGCATGATTCATCATCTTTCAATCGACCGGTTGCTAAGGTGATGAATCCACAGAGTATGTGCAGAGTGCTGAAATCCTGTGTGGAGTGTGTGGAGAGCAGCATCTTCAGTTTAACACACATACATGTGGTGGATACAGGACTAAACTAACAGGCTGAGGTTGGTTCTTACCTCTCCTGGCTTGATGTTTTAGGGTTCAGAGTCCCAGATGCTGGTGGTTAAACCTCTCACTGTGAGCACAAATGTCACCCTCATCAGCAAACACTTCCAGACACACACACATACACACACACGACACCTCCCACGCGCTCATCTGCACACGATCACACAAGAACCGCTTCAAAACCACACATATTCATCAGCCCTCTCTAAACTCCTTTTATCATATCTCATCATTCATATGCTAAACAGCTGCACAAATTTTAGAGCTGTGAACTAAAGCATAGCAGCTATAGGTAAACGCCCAGGTCAGGATTGATTCCAGCTTGTGCTGGCTTTCTTTTTAGTTATTAATTTTTTTTTCCTCTTTTGCTTTTGGTGCACTGTTAAAGGGCCACTTTGTTGATGTGTGAATCTCTCTAGTGTTCTCACTTCACATGAAGCCAGGTAGCAAAACAGGGACCTTAATCAAACACCCCTGATTACTGGACTTATTCCAGACTAGTCATGAACAATGTGCCAGAATCAGCCAGCATTGGCAATCACAGATTCAAATACGAATGAAAAATAATTCTCTGTCCAAATTTTTCGAAGTACACACCCCTAATGCGTAAGCCAAGCTGGCAGCTGAATATGAATATCAAAATTGACATCCAGAAATGTGACACTTCCAACTTTAATGTGCCAGTATTTAAATGCAATTTTCCCTACCTTGTCTGGCAACTGTAGCCACATCAGAACTGGATTTTTGAGGCCAATACAAATATCATTACCAGAGTCTGTATCAGTAACACAACCATTACTAATAAGGCATCCCAATGGAGCTGAAACAATTATTAGATTACTTAATCGAGAGATCAGTCAGTATTTCAATGATAAAGTGATTGTTTAATTAATTTTTAAATCAAAATTGCAAACAAATAACTGTGTTATTACAATCGCTAGGTTATCTTTTTGGTCTAAAATTAGTATACTGTATAGTCAAACAGAACAAGACATGACTTGTTGATAAGAAAAGCAGTAAGCGTCGGGTATGGAAGTATTTTGCATTGTCCATCCATCCATCCATCCATTGTCTTCTGCTTATCCGCGGCTGGGTCGCAGGGGCAGCAGCCTAAGCAGAGAAGTCCAGACCTCCCTCACCCCGGCCACCTCCTCCAGCTTATCCTGGGGACCACCGAGGCGTTCCCAGGCCAGCCGAAAGATATAATCTCTCCAGCGTGTCCTGGGTCTGCCCCGGGGCCTCCTCCCGGTGGGACATGCCTGGAACACCTCCCCCAGAAGGCGCCCAGGAGGCATCCTTTTCAGATGCCCGAACCACCTCAACTGGCTCCTTTCGATGTGAAAGAATGTGGCTCTACTCTGAGACCCTCCCGGATGGCTGAGCTCCTCACCCTATCTCTAAGGGAGAGG
>VUQS01036745.1:0-20222 GCA_015108495.1 Heterochromis multidens
CCCGGGTCTCAGAGGATCAAACCCCAGAAAAGAGTGGCAGGAATTTGGCAGAAATAATGAGCTTATGCCGGGCACATTTCAGACCTCACTTTATTCATTCCCCTTCTCATTGCAGCAATTTGTCTTGATGCAGAAACATGGTGACAACCTCAAGTGTTAGCGGCGGAGGTTGTGTAATTGTTATTATTGCCGGTGGCAGCTATAATTTTAATCCAGTAAACCCTCGTTAGTGTGACCCATTCAACCAGCGAGCTGAAAAGTCTTCGCTCGGACTTTGATCCTGCGTGACTCAGACACTTTTTCAGCTCTGATACAAGTTCGAGCTGCACGAAATGGATGGTTTTAGCTCGAGCTCTACATCCACTGGTCGCTAAACAAGTGAGCCTGTTAGGCAGTAAACCTGTTACTCAGTCAGCAAACGAGTCAGTAAACATGTCACAGAGTATCTGCGCCTGGAGTCTGGCTTTAACCCCGAGTGATGACTGACAGGCGGGCTCGGCAGGCAGCCAGTGGAGTTGCGTGTAAAGAGTTTATTTAGACAAGAGAGTGAGAGGGAAAGAGGAGCGGGGGGGGGGTTCAGAGATGTTTTGTCCAGGCCTGAGCAGGAAGAGGTCTCACTCCTGTCAAGAACCGACAGATTTAAACCGAACCGAGCACAGGAGATCTGGGCTTCTGGGCTTGTGCATGCACGTGTAAAAACATAAATACAGACACGCATGCAAACAACATGCACAACATGTGAATGTGTACAAAAAAAGAAAACAAATAAGAGTGAGAAGTATGCAAGTACACACACCCAGAAAGATGACTGCTGCTGGCAGTTTGTGTGTGTGTGTTTTTTACATGGAAACTCTATCAGTTGGATCAGAGGAGTTGGCTGGATTTAATCTCCTCTCTGCAGTGTGTGTGTCTGATCATGTCGGAGTGATAAGCTTCCCCTGCCAGAGATTCTCTCTTTCACCCATTTTATCTCTTTCTCGTCATCATCCTCATTTTTTAGGCTTCTCAGCCAGTTTCTTTGATCAGTTTCAAAGCAAAGCAGAGAACCGAGAAAACTGCTTTTGACTGGTGTGTACAGCTGGATGAATAATAATAATAATAATAATAATATTAATAATAATAATACAAAATATGTAAACAATAAAATGTAAAAAAATATATATATAAAAAAATATTAAACTTCCAAAAATATTAAGAATAAAATATAAAAATATTTTAAATAATAAAGTAGAAAATAAAAATAAAAACAATACAAAAATAAAAATACAAAATTAATCAATAAAAATATTATAACATAATAAATACTAAAAGTTAAAAAATAACATAAAAATAAAATAAAAAGCCAAAAACAAAAAATAGGAAAAAAATGTACTATTAAAAAAAAAAACATCCAATAAAATAATAAATATTAACATGAAATATGCTACTTTCGGCCGCTCCCTTGCCACAAGAGATCGCCACAGCGGGTAGCTTTGCCTGTTTGATTTGGCAGATTTTTACTCCGGATGACGGAGATTTGTATCGCTGGCATCAAACCAGCAACCTTTCACTTACTAAGCAAATGTTTTAACCACTACACTGTTAGAGGCACACCAAAGATGAGAATAATAAATATTACTAAATAAAAAAAATAATAAAAAAGAAGATAATAAAAATACACAATTACAAAAAATACAATCCAAAAACTTACAAAGAAAAACAAAACAATAAAGTGTAATAGGAAAGTTTTCAAATTACAATCAAAAACTATAAATAATAATAACAATAAAATAACAATTATTATAAATTCTGACACAATGTCAGAATTCTGATGTAATGTTTATTTAATTTACCCCATGTTTATCAGTCGGGGTTTCCACTCTTCACACTTCCTTTTCTTGTTAAGCTGCCACAAAGAAACATTTCCTCCATAATTTCCACATTAAAAGCCTTGTCTCCCCTTTAGAGTTATGCTTTCTTTGTGATGAAGAGCACCAGGAAGTGTGGAGTGTTGGAAAGTAGCCAGGAATATGAGGAGAAAGTCAAAGATAATGCATCATTAAGCTAAACTAAAACAAACTGTGTCCTGTTTAGGTAAAAACACTGAATATTTGATGGTCAAAGCCTCTTAAATGCACAGATGCGCTCCTTTTATCAGAGTTATTTAAGACTAAATTAGATACAATATGTCTTTAATATAAAGGTGCCACAGTCCACCCACTCGACTACATTCCTTATAAACATCAACAAGTCTTTATAGCCTCTCCCCACACAAATAAAACCAGACAGACATCAGAGGCCGCTGGAGCCTGACTGTCCGTTCGCCGAATGTCTGCCGTATTTGCAAGCCAAATGAGGTGAAGTTCGCTTTCCCGGTACTGTGAGGCCTTCTCTGAGCTGCTGCTGCGTCATTCTAAAGTCGAGTGAATCAGAGGAAAACCCAGCAGACCTCAGCAGCTTCCTGCCTCAGCTTGGCGGTGGGCGGTGAAACCCCGAGGAGCTTCCGCAAAGTGACATCATTAACATCCTCTTCCCCGCAAGGCTCACCTGCAAGTGTCAGTCAGGAATCTTTAAGGTGGAATGAAGAGTTTAGACTCTTCTTCCAGCTGTGCCTTTCCCTGCCGTCAGTTATGGAAAGTTTTACTGTTTGACTTTTAGATCAGATTTATCTTAAAGAAGAGTTTTACTGAGCAATTAAGGGCATAAAATATTCTTTATTTTTCTCTCTTGACTCATCATGATTTATTTTGTCCTTCTGCTCTCTGCACTGAAAAATGTATAATTTTAAACATGTAAAAATCTTACTTTTTGCAGATTTTATGTATATAAGTATGTATATATTGTCCTATTTTGGGGTTTTTTGTGCTATTTTAATTAAAGAATTTACACATTTTGTCAAATTCAAAATCAAAATCTCCCCAATAATTATAATATTAAACAGATTATTAATACATGAAACAAAAGTTAGATTTACTTCATGGTTTCTTAATTTTATAGTAGTTGTGATTACATATGTAGTTTTTTTTAATGCTGACTTTGACCTAAAAACAAAAGCATGTAATTTTTGGGTCAGTCTAACTTAGCTGTTGATGCTTCAAAGTGAAGATGATTTAGAAATGTTTTTAATGCTGTAGGCGTGTTATATTCAGCCAAAATATACAGACACACATTAAAAAGTCTGATTTTCTTTTTAACAAAAACAGTCATGTTCACTTTACATAAAATAGGAGCATCTGGTCACCGCATGTCACACAATAACATGGACTAACTAACCAACCAAGGCTGCGGTAGATGAACAACTCCCCTGTTATGTGAGGTAAAATTACTATTAATGTCAGTGGAGTCTGGTGGAGTGTAACGGCTTCACTTCCTTCCTGACAGCAGGTAAAATGTTCTAAATAAAATTACAATACAATAAACAATAATAATAATAATAAAAAATATGAATAATTTAAAGCTTCTTTCAGTTATTTCCTTATTCACAGGGGTCACCATGGCAGATGAATCCACATTTTTAGTTTGGCAGTTTTTTTTTGTTTTTTTTTTCTACACCAGATGCCCTTCCTGACGCCACCCTCTCAGGGACTTCTGCTTCTGTCTTGAACCGGGGATCTGTTGCATGTTTGGCGAGCTGTTAAGCACTACACTATGGAGCTTAAAAATATACCTATGATATACTTATTTACTTAAAAATATAAGTAATTTAAGTAAAGTAATTTAAAAAATACAAAAAAAGAAATAGAAAATAAAAATAGAAATAGAAAATAATAATTAAAAACATAAAACAAATAATAAATGAAAAAATACAAAGGTAAAAAAAAATAAAACTGTGAAATAAAAAAGTAACAAAGAATACAAAATAAAAAATAATAAAAAAAAAATTAAAAAATCATAAAAAAATGCAAAATCTAAAAAGAAATTATAAAAAATACCAAAAATACAAAAATCAACAATAAATAACAATAAATATGACATAATAAAATAAAAAAATACAAAAACAAAAAATTTACCAAAAAAAGTGCAAAAAATTCATGACATAAATATAACACAAAATATAAAAACAAAAAATAACAAAATATAAAAATTTAAAAAGATAAAAAAAATTAATTAATTAAAAAAGAAACCCAAGAAAAATTTAATACACACACACACACAGAAAATGTACTCTAAATAAGTTGACTGCTTTAACCTTAAGTACACACAACTGAGTGAACACTGTTTACACAGTGAAACGCTTATATTTTAATCATAAAATATTTTTCATGGCTCAAAAACCAAACATAATGCTGTGAAATTACACTTTTTGGTGGGTAATAAAATTTATTTTCCATCTCTACTAAAAGTAAACAAAGCCAGGCTCAGCCGTCACTTCTGCCTGCGTCTTTAAATCCCTCAAACGAGCCGGGTTTCTCTTTTTTTTGGTGATGCCACTTGCTGCGGGCGCCACGAGGCGGAAGTGGTGGCCCTGAGCTGCCACTGTGGTGAAACACTCTCTCTAACGTAAGTGCCAGCACTGGTTCTTTATTTTTCCATCGAAGCTGGGCGGCTTTTAGGCAGACGTGGGTTAAATATTCTGCAGCGCTGCAGAGGCACACAAACAGTTTTCACCTTTGAAGGAAGTGAAGTGCTCTGAGCAGGAAAATGTGAGCGTGTATTTCTCACTAAATTACTGAAATGATTCAGCTTCAGCTCCTCAGAAAAGGACACATGAATCAGAACTATTTTTGTCTATCATCATGAATCAGACCAGAAACTTTGCGGGGGGGAATTAAGATCTGATAAAAACGTCCTTACTCTCTTGAAACTGCATGAAACTGCACTGAATTTGATATTTTCCATAATATTTTTACAATAAATTACCATTTCATAACTAAATGAACAGCTTTTATGTAAAAACTGAGCCAGAGTGGAATATTTTAGCGATTTTACTCAAGTATCTCACCCAAAAGCACAAACAGAAATGCGAAAAGGCTTTAATATGAGTGGATGATATCGACCATCAAGCAGCACACTGATTTAACATCAGTGTTTTGTTTCTGCTCTTCAGGCAGAATTAAATCCAGACCGCACATCTGCACAGCTGTGAATAACATGGAAATCTAATACACAGAGCCAATATTTATTAAATATTCGATATCGTCCACCTCTGATCACAGCTGCAGACAAACCATCTGGAGCTGAGGCACCTGATCTTCTTTGCATGTTTAATTTATTTAAGAGGCCGCTTTATAATCAGTCTCTTTGGATTAAGTGGAAAGTTTTGGTCTGAAACTCAGAGGAAATACTGATCAAACTCAGAGATATCAAACGCATCAGTGAAGCACGACTGAAGTCTGCTGGAGGTGTTTCTCTCCATGAATTCTTGCATTTTGTTTGTGTTATGTTTGTAGGTGGAGCTGAACTGGTTGCAGAAGGTCACAGGTCTGAATGTCTACCATGAGGAAAAAACTAAAAGTCTATACAGAAGAAAAACCCGAGGGAAAAAAACTCTTGACGCATACAAATATGAATTTCAGTCATGTTCAGGATGTTTACTAGGAAGACTTGCTGATTGATTTCTGAGTAATGGACCAGTAGGTAGAGGCGAGGACATAAAACTCAGCTGTGGAAGGGATGGTCTCCACACTGCCTGAATAAGTAAACAATGAAGAAACAAAGCGTGGACTTTGTGGATCTGTGGTTGCCTCCCCTTTAAAATATCCTGTATCGCAGGGGTGTCAAACATAAGGCCCGGGTACCAGATTCGGCCCGGCACATAAGTAATTAAGTAATAGAAAAACTATTAAATGACAGCAAAGTTCCTGTTTTTTCACTATCTACTATAGAAATGTATGTTTTTTAAAATAGATCCACGGTGAAAAAAAAAATAGGACATTTTCTATGATTTAACAAAAACTTTCTGCTTTATAATGACAGGACAGTCTGGGCAATGAGCTACCAGAACTTTTTCTTTTACACATTTATTTCTTACAATTTAAGCCCAAAGAGTCGTGCTGACAGATGTCTTTCATTTACTACAGCAGCATTTCTTTATCTTTTCTTTATGTAGAAAAACTGAGACATACTGTTGAAACTGAACTTCTTTTTCTTATAAAGAAGTGCAGTGGCCTACTATGTAAAATGAGTGTGACATCCCTGCTCTATCGTCTTGCTGTAACAACAGCACATATCATGAGGTCCAAAGGCTCATATCATATTCACGATTATCCTGGTCAGTAATTCTTTAACTTAAAAAAACAGTTATTTAACTTTAAACATTAGAGGAGGAAGAGGTAGAGGTGATGCAGGACACATGGGCTCTGGTAGGCGCTGACTAATTTATAAATGCAGACAGATTGCCAACATGTTGCAATCAAGTCAGTCTGCATCAATGAGCTCAACTCGTCTGCAACACGTCTCTTTGCAATAGGAGCCTCAACTCATTTGGTTGCTAGCTGGTTGTATTCTGGTTATATTCCTATTTAAAAGCAAGGTTGCCAAGTGCCTATGTCATTTCACTGTAAAATCACAGTCCTGCAGCAACTGCGTCACTATTTGTGGATGAATTTCTGTTTCAGATCTGTGAGATTCTGGCAGGACTCTGAGTGTTCACGTGAATTTCAGTGCATGTAGATGGCAACAGATTTATCACAGTTACTCACCATATTATCACAAACAGATTGCATGCAATTGCCAACTTGACCCCATTCAATAGCAGACTAATAGCAGACTAACTCCGTCTTATTAATGTTTTATCACCGTCTTGATGAACCAAAGTCGCTCTGAAGAAGGCAAATGACTGCAATGACTGCAGTGGCTGCAAACCTGGCCTGTCTTCAGAGCAACCATCTCAAAAGCAACATGATCACAGGTTCATTGCACACTTTTGCAATAATTTGGGTCATGCCACGGTCTCCAGCCACTGTTTTCCGTTGTGGACACAGATGGCTGGAGACCTGATGGCTGAGTAGTCATTCTTGTTATACTTCTTTGACATCCGCTTGAAGTCCGCTGCCTGGGGAACATGCGTAGTTGGTGCACTGTAATGTAAATTCTCCACGGACGTATGCATGGACCCTCGTGCTAACTGTCTACAACGAAAGATACGTCACTGGGAGCAGAGCGGACTCTAGTGGACTCACTTGGCGGAAAGTATAATCCCTGCTTAAGAGGGACTTTGCAGGTCTCTAAAATGGAGCTGTTTTCTCTCAGCAGCTAATAATGCTGCAGGACTGCCTGCCATAGGACCCTTTTGTTTTTAAAACTGCAGCATTTCAACACCTTGGTGTCCTCAGTATTGTGTATTTGTGCAGTTCTAAGTCAGATATTTTACTAGGAGCACGCAGCATGAATTCCTTACAGGTTACAACTAAATTATTGCCAGTTAGACACATCTGAATGTTTTCATTTATATTTATAAATGACAAAAATGTTCATTGATGCATTTCTTTAGTTTTAACCACTCAACCAGGTATTTTTGCACAGCATTACACCCCTACTGACAACTAATTTATCAATCAAAAAGTAATAATCAAAGCAGTCCGATCACTTTGTAATTAAGAGAAAGCTCCAAAGTGACCAGAGGGATATGAGTCAGTTCTTCTACAAAAAGATTTAAGGAGGTTTCAGGCAAAGAAGATATAAGGAGAAGAAGACATGATCCTTTCAGTGTGCTGTTAAACCTCAGGTATAATACACATGCTTTAAAAACCCAGAACATGTGAGGACACTCACACAGTGTCTCTGTGTCAGGGGTGAATGCAGTCAAACCGGCCGGTTGGGTTTGTTCCTGCACAGCTGCATGACTGCAGCCAAACTCAGCCAATTTCTAGTACTACAAGCACTCCTACTACCATGACTGCTCATGATGCTGAGCTACAAAATGAACACAATGAAATGAAGGGCTGCAGTTTTTCAGCTAAACAGCCCAATGAATAACAGAGCTAAACATACTCGTGAGGGCCTTACCTATAGAAGGGAGGGTGGAGCGAGGAGGGCCATGGGACATGAAAGAGAAAGCAAAAGAAAAAAACGCATCATTAGTGACACAAGCTCATATTTCACAATACATGCACAGATCAGGTTATGCAGGTAGTCAGACAGCACGTCTCCGTGCACAGCAGTAACTGGCTTATTTCAGTGTTTACAGTACGTGCAGCAGGTCAGAAATCATTATTTATTCTCCTTTCTTTGTTGTATCAGACTCATACAACAGGTTACTTCCTGAGCAACCTCCTCTGTTGACATGATGCGCATCCCGTTTTATAATTCAAAAGTCTAGTCAGACCTTGACCAGAGAAAGAGAGTTTACACCATTTGTTAGTAACTTTAATGTTGAAGTCCTACATATTCTTTATCTGTTCCAGGGTTTTGCAGATATTAACAGCTGCAGATTTAGAGTGGACCTATTCTAGTCATTTCCAGCTCCATGTTTTTTTTTTTATTCTGGGACTCTACCAGAGTAGCTTAGCCACACCCTAGAGGGGAGCGAATTTGAGCTTTTAGGGAAAGTAAAGGAAAGATTATGGTGCTGAAAGAAACTGTGAAACAAAATGAGGCAAAAAATTCATTTTAACTCGATTATCTTGTTTCGATAACTTTCAGAAGCCAAAATTGCAATCAAAAGTTCATCCTCTGTCAGAAACAAGCCATCTTTAGCGCCTTGACTTTCTTGTGATTGGCAGAAGGTTTGAACAGGAGGTAGGTGGGGCATCTGCTCCTCTCTATGACATCAAACAGCGGCAAGAGTAGAAATAAACCTTTGAAACTGTGTTCAGAGCAGTCTAAATCCTGAGGCTTTACTCGTACATACACTGACCTCATTATTAGAACCTTTGGCAATGGTTAATATGAACTTCCACCACTGAAACAGTTTTTATGGCAGAAAATAAAGAAAAGCCAAATAGATCCACTTTAAAGCCAAGACTTTCTGCATTTTATGGCTGCACTGTCCCATCAAATATTGGAAATATTCTGGACTGTTTGTGCATAATTTTTGACACTTTTACCCAAAACCCAACTGTCATTTTTGGTATCTTTGGAAATTCTGGAAAATCTCCACTAAAAATTAAAAAGTGTTCGCCGGCTTTGACTGAGATTTCATACCAAAAATACTAAAATGAGTGTCTCCTTTTGTTAATCTCTGAGGCAAACTTGCCACCCAGTTGCTTTCCATTTCTTCCTGACTCTGAAAACCAACCAGGACTTCTGCGTCACGTCACTAAATAAATCTCCAATAAATGCAAACTCTCTGACCCAAAAATTGAATCTTTACCAACCTTCTGAAGAGCAAAGACACCTTTTCTGCCAAACTGACATCAAAGTCAGATGTTAATACCCTGCAGCTCCGACTAGCATCGCTCAAACGACAGAACAAGATGTTTTTCTTAATTAACGCTGAGCAGCTGACATCAGGCATCCATTTTCTTTCCTAAATAGATTTATAGTGTTTTGGAATGAAACCCATCCAATGTAAACTCTGGCTCGGCCTCAACAAAGAAACTTTGGACTAAACAGTCCAAAGTGGGACTGGAGGGGAGCTGCTCGTCCCCAGACGGAGTGACAGAGCCTCTGGATGGCATTGTCACAGAATCAGGATTAGGAAATCATCAACCGAGCGTGACTTTGTGTCAGTAAACACTGCCGGTTGGGAAGAAAAGAGGTCTGGGAACTCTGTAGGAAAGCTTGTTTTCCATCAGTCTTTGGAGCTTGACAGGGCATCACCGGTAACTACAAACGCTCATCCAAACCAGCGTCCCCTCTTTACGTCACGCCGACCGCAATGGAAACAAGTCTGTGGGACTTCGCTGTGGCATCCTGTGGGGTTTCATTTGTGCTGGTGTTTTATTAAAGCTGTCATTTCTATATATCAACAGAAAACTGGACAGATGCCAGTGTGTGGCTTCCAACACGCAGCGATTTGTAAAGTAAACTCCTTTATAATCATTACAAGGGCTGCAGCTAACAAATATTATTTTTTCTCTTTGAAATGTCAGAAAAATATTCAAATTGAGCACTGCAACTTCCCAGAGCCTCAAATCAGCATCTTTAAAGTATCAGAGAGTCCAAAATCCAAACACACTATCTGAGATTAAACAGAGAAAAGTACAAAATCCTGGAGAATTCAAACTATTAATTATAAACGGTTCTTGTGATTTACTTTCCGGATAGCTATAGGCTTTAAGACATGCTGAAACTTCAGATATGAGATGCGACAATCTGTACCTCCATTTTAACATTCATTATAGACTATACTGGCTTTTATTCCTGTCCTTATTCCATCCTTTTCCTGTCAGGGTTACCAAAAGAAAATATAAAGCTCTGGAGTTTCATTTCTGGGTGTTATCTCTAGGCAAATGAGCCAAAAAACGAATATGAGACACTGGATCTGCCCGTTTGAGGCCAGGAATCTCTCGCCTTCCCTTCCCTTCGTCGCGGGGGGAAGGCGACAGGTTTTATTTGCTGATTCCAAACCAGCTCCTAAAAATACACAGCACACAGCTAAAAATATTTCACTGGAGGACTGCTGCGCACATGGATCTCTTCAAAACCTCCGTCAGCTGCTGCTGCTGCAGCTCAATAGGAAGCACATGATGTGCTACCTTCAAACAGCTGGAGGAGGTGGAGGGAGGGTTTATGTGTTTGTGACTGGCCTGCAGGTCGGCTGCATGTATACAACTGCAGTACTGAGGGTTTAATGAAGTCACTTTGCTCTAATTTGTTAATGACTCCAAGCTTTTCCTCTTCCATATACAAAATATGCCCACCTAAACCAGTTTGGTTCCTACAAATGTTGCTTTTATTCTCATTTAATACAAGATGAAATATTTACAAAGGCAAAAAAATGACAGAAGAGAGACAATTCTGCTTCACCTTTATTATTTCAACTTGTACGCCTCTTCATATCCACCAGGTCACCAGCAACTCGTCTAGGGTTAAGGTTTTGTTTCAGAAAATACCTTTACCTTTACCATTCAAATTAAGTCTCATACATTCATTTTAACAGAACAGTTTTCAAGGATATTTTCTATAAGAAGGGGTGGGCATTAACTTAACCCAAACCCTAGACCTAGACCTACTGTCATTGTTTAGCACCCACAGGACCCACAAGATCGCACACAAGGTCACATTCCTAAATATGCCACACTGTGCTGCTTTTGGTTTTTTTTCCAGTCAAAAGGAAACAAGTAAAGTTCACAGGTAAGGCCTCAGTCACACAGGCCTAATGACTGGTTGGTGAGCCCCTGGCGACCTCCGTTTGCTAGGGAAAAATTTATATTCCCTAGCAAGTTATGAGTACTTGCTATCCCAGATGTACTGGTTAGGGAAAAAAGGGTGTATTCCCCAACTGGTTGGCAAGTGGTTGCTTGAGGTTGCTGGCTGTCACAACCTCCTGTTGCTAGGGGGTTGCTAACTGGCATCTAGGCTTCTGTGACTGGGGCTTAAGATAAGAAGATGAGAAAGGCCAAAAAATGCTTCTGGACGAAGGCAAAACCCAAACGACTTGCACTCAGTTCCTGCTCAGGCCGATGCAGCTACTCAGACACATACAAACACGTCGATACAGCCGTATGGCGACCAGCAGATGCTCTCGAGCTGCTAATTACGGACCATGTTTACTTGTGTGGACATGATAAAAAAGCAGAGGAGGACTGAAAAGGACAGTCTGATCCTCTAACAGCTAATGATAGGAAGTGGCTGGCATAGAGGACGCTCTCTCCTCCTCGCCTCTGTGATTGTCTTCATGTTGATGTGCAGTTTGAGTCTGCTATGTTTTCTTCTTCGGTTATGTTACACTCGGGTTCAAATAGGACAGGACAAAGAAAACATGAAAACATGTTTACCTTGTTGTAGGATCCATCTGACATCACTAACCAGACTGCCCAGCGATGTAAACAACAATGGCAGCTGAAAGAGTTTTTTTTTTCCAGAAGTTTATAAAAACTAAGAAATCTGCAGTTGTTTTTAAATATCTGATTTAAACTCCTGATGAAGCTGTACATGTCTTCATATTCAGAGATCTTTACAAGAGAATAATTGTAAACCTGAGGTTCAAACACCCACAAAATATCAGCTAACCAGTTTTACAGTCTAATTTTGAGCCTAAAAATGTTCTTTTTCACCTGATTTAAGCCTCTTAAAATAGACTCATGTCAGACACTGAATCCAGATCTTTGACCTCCAAGTGAAACAGGCGAAGGGGGGTTTCTTATTTTAGCAAAAATGTCAAATTCTGCCTTGAAATAACAAAAGAAAATTCAGCTAATTATGCAAAATGAGGGGAAAGAGATTTAGCTTTAGGTTCAAGACAAATGTGAAAGAACAATGTGCTCCCAGTTGCTCCTATTAAAGCAACATTTCAGTCACATGCAGGTAGATGTTGACAAAATGCTGCAAATATCCTGTTATTTTTGTCAAAATGTGGAAATATGTTTTGATATCTGCAGATTATTTTAAAAGGAAAATATGATTCAAAGGATTAAATACATTACACTCCTGGGGTTGTTCAACTTTTCTGCAAAAACAGGTGTAACTGCTTTAGAAATGCACACAAGGAATGTTTTCAATGATTTTCCTGAAGTATCGTGCCCCTGATACCCACCAAATTAGTTTCACCTGTTGTGCACAGTCAGTGCTGTTTTGTGTCCATGAAAGGGTTAAAGCGGCCTTCTCCAGTGTACTGAGTGATTACACAACCAGAGCCATTGTTTTGGCTTTTGGGCCCAGCGGCGAGGACGGCCAGTTTACCGACATGTCTGAACCAGCTGGAAGGAGGCGCCGGCTCCTCTTTCATCTGCAGGAGCTCAAGTATGTAAACACGAGGAGCAGTCCTGCGAAGGATCACCCGAGTGGAGGAAGCGCAGCGGTTAAAACTGGGCCGAAAAACCCGCTTTGAGAACACAAGACATGAGCTCATTTCTCTGGAGTCCCAAACAGATGGACTCCACTTAACAGTTGAATACTGATAGATGTTTTGGTACTCAAAGGGGGAGTTTGGTCTCTTAATGACTTTCTTTACATATATAAATGCTGTGTTTTGTTCGAGAGTATTACAGGAAACAAAGAAACAACAATGCACATTTTTAGAAGCTAATCACCCTCAATTTAAAATTTTTTTTTTTCTTGAAAAGTTGCTAAAAATACCTTTAAACATTCTCTCTACTGACAATGAATCTGAATCAATTCAGATTTAGACTGTTTTTACAGTGCGGGACTATGTGTTTACATGTGTAAGTGTGCACACAATTACTAAATAATAGCATTTATCAGTTTCATCCCTGCAATATAACTGAATGAATGAATGAATGGAATCACTGAATCCAAAAGGAGGTCTGGATTTGGATTAGTTTGCAGTATTTTCATCAGGATAACGTCCTGAATCCAGATCGATCGACTCCAAAAGTTCTAAGTTGTTCCAACTCCCACTTCGGTTCGTAACTTCTTGAGTAATCCTGATAACAAAGAGGCAAACCGAGTGACGGGTGAACTCCAACTCCGCCAGCTTTACCTGCAGCTGGTGATGTGCGTCCTTGTTCACACAAAACACGAAGCAAACTTTTGCATACGAAGACTCTGCAAAGACGAGAACTGCCTCAAATTCGTGTCGAGTGATGAACAAGTTGAAAATAATTCAACTGTTGCCGTCTGTGAGCAGCTGGAACAAAAAAAGGAAAAAAAAAAAGGAGAGGGCTTGGAGAAAAGTGAGCCAAATCTTAGGCCTTCTTGGTAAGTTCTAACCCTGTGTTTCTGTAACTTGATTACTCCTCCTCCTATTACTGCTGGCTGATATGGGGTGATTGTAGGTTTTCTGAAATCACTCCAGCTACTGCATTTATGCAAGGCAAAACTTTCTCCAGAGAGGAAGAAGGACTACTATCAGGTGCAGTCAAAGATGGTGGAGTTGGGAGTCAACTGCAGGATGAGAGACTCACTGGAAATGCAGCTGAATATATCGAGGTCCAGTACAACAGCGACCTAACCAGTGAGACAGCTGGGAGGGAAAACACAAGAGACAGGAAGATGCAGAATAGCTGGTTCGCAGCAACTGAACTTTCAAAAGAAGAGTCGAGCATTGTCCACAATTAAATCAATTGCAAATGGTGTCATATATATGTATATATATATGTACTGAAATCAGTTGTCAAATGCACACTTGCCACAATAAAGTCTGTCATACATGGAACAAAATCTGGCATCTCCCTCAAAAGAAAATCACCAGGATTGGAGTAACAATATTTTACCCAGACTTTTCTTTTAAGTGGGGTTGGATTTTTTCAAGCATAAAATACATTTTTCTTTATCCAGAGTTAATAAATAGCAGGAAAATGCTTATATTAGGTAACACAGACTCCTTGTCTTGACTATATATGAACAAATTACACATAGCCAGATCCCAAAGGCCCATTCTGAGTCAGACAAAGGCGGGGATTAAATTTAGCAGTTAAATAAGCCTCAAACTCAGGCTTAAAGTCAGAGGTTTTCCTTTGATGAATCTGCTGATTATAGCTGAGATACAGTACTGTGCAAAAGTCTTGAGCCACCCCTCCTTTTTAAAAAAATATTTTGCATCCAAGGAGCCAGACTGTCTTGTAATTTTTTAAAGTGCTCTTGAGCAATAGTTTCAATAAATCGCTGCACCTATTTCCCATTCCCATTCCCATTTTCCTAGCAAAATTTCTTTTGACATTTTTTGTTCTTTTTTGCACACAAACCCATAATTGCAGGTGTGAGAATACTAGTTTCTGTTTGTTTACGCAAACACAAAAATCTTTTTTAGAGTTCATAAAAAATCATCAACTCTAAAAAAAACTTTTCAGATTTCTTAAAGGATATTTTGAGTCTCTTTACTTGACTGTGTTGGACAAAGGAAACATCTTGAATCAAAATTTTATTAGGAGGAGCTCCTCTGATCCTTGCTTGATTAAAAGAATTCCAGTTTAAAGCTCAATGACTCAAACTGAGTCATTTAAATCTTAGTGTGGATTTATGTTCAGATATTGATCTGTTTCTGAGCTCCTCACATTAGTAAAACTGATAATCTGCTGATGTTTCATGTTGATTTAAAGAGTCATGGTCAATCCTGCTGCAACATGCCGACACCTACAGCTGGGATTACCTACTGTAAACCATCTCACACACACACACACCCGCACATGAACACACACTCCTCTATAGCTGATTCAATAATACAATACCTGAATTGTGTGTGAGGGTTTTAGTTTCCTGTATTTTAACATAGCCACACACACATTTGAAAGAGGTAAGCAGCGATGGTGTTTTTGAGAAGCTGTAACAGAGACTTCCTGGAATGATTAGTTCCAGCATTTCCCACACACAGACTTTACTATCAAAGTACATCTTATGACTCATTTTAGCAGTTAAAAAAAGACATTCAAGAGATTGACGCTATCCACGATCATTTTATTTTATTATTTTATCTCTTGTGTTGAAAGTTCAGCAGTTGCTATCATTAATAATACAAGTCTTATTTTCTGAAGATCTAACATTAAGAAGCACAAGTTTTAAATTGCAGGGAGTGATAGTGGCATTAGTGGATGGAGACAAGGTAGGTTTAATGTGCAGGAGAGCAGCAGGTCTTTGAGGTTTGCTTACTGTTGACTTGTTGTTGGTGTCTGTTGTTAATTATTACCTTAATATGAGAAAGTGGTTTGAGATTTGCAGGATATCATAAGCTGAAGACTTTGCAGGAATGTGGACTTTATATTTGTGGACAGAAGAAATGATCTTGTATTGATACACGTTTGCATTGGGTGATGCAAACAGAGGTAAATCCACATTTGTATGAAAAATCCACTGAATGCATGAAGATCTACGGAAATACAAACTCGCTGACGAAGCCGGAGCTGCTGTGGTTTGACTAGGTAGGCAGGACTTTGCGGTAAGTTCTGAAAATATGCTTCTGTAACTTGATTCCAGCTATCTGTTGTACTCTTCCTCGTTCTGTTGGATGTTAGGGGCAAAAATTCATGGGTATCCGCTGCAACTGTTGGCAAAACTTTACTTCATGTTTTGTATGAACACACAACTAGAGTAGTCAACTAATGTTTTTTTTGTTTTATTTTCTAAAAAAAGTAAATTAGTTTCAGGAACTTGCCTAGTGTTTACTCCTAACAGCCACTGAACACTACTCTTGAATTTCAGCCTCCTTCAACGGAGAATTTATTCACAGAAGTCTTTTGGACCCAAAGCCACAACTTCCTCTGGCAACAATGCTCCTGGCACCCCTCCAATATGTTATGGATTTGCTTTACACCAACTCCTAATACCAACTTTCATCACAATAGGAGCAAAGAAATCTCTGGGACCTACTTTGATATTGCTGTTCTTCTTCTGCAGTACTGAATGGTCATGTTAGTGTAGATGGACAGAGGTTGCTTTGATTCTTAAACTGTGGTTTAATGTTGAAAATGCAACCATAATCAAACATGAAGGGCAGAGCAGAGGTGAAGAAGGGGACAGTTTTCTTATCTGCCATCACATACAGCAGGGGTGTCAAACATAAGGACAAAATCGGCCCAGCAAAGGCCCACTAGATAGCTTTGGAAAATGTGAAGGAGGGCATATATTTTGGACTTTTAAACTGTATTAATAAGTTTTGCAGCTTTTCCTGCTGATAAAGACCTCCCCCAAGGCCATTCATACTACACCAAAGTAATTAAGTAACAGCTAAACAATTAAATGAAAGCTATTTCAGCTATAAAAATTTCTGTTTTTTTTTACAATGAGTCCACAGTATTAAAAAAACTTTCTGTTTAATAATGACAGGACAGTCCGGGCATTGAGCTACCAGAACTTTTTCTGTAATTTTGCACATTTATTTCTTACAGTTTAAGCCCAAAGAGTCGTGCTGACAGATTTATTTCATTTACTAAAGCAGCACTTCTTTATCAAGTAGAAAAACTGATAAATACTGTTGAAATTGCACTTCTTTTTCTTCGATTTAGATATTTCAGGGATTAAATGTGTAGTTAAACTTCTTTACAATCGACAAGTAGTTTCACCTGTCCGGCCCACTTAAGATCAAAGTGGGCTGTATGTGGCCCACGATGTAAAATGAGTTTGACAACCTTGACATAGTGGAACACCCATCCACCTAAACTGCAGACTAATGCTGAAATGGTAAATTATAATTTGACTCTGCAGCTTCTCCAACATGTTTTATGTCACTTTAAACTAAATATTTTGGTTTAAAGTTGACATCTCAAACTCTGAAAGACATTTTTTGGCATTTTTAGACAGAATAGGCATTAGTTTGAGCCCTCCTGTACCAATCATTTAGGGATTACAATGACTCCCATTCACTTCAGCCAGACTAATACAAACCGGTGAAGCTGTGGCTGAAAAATATCTACTGTTCAGGATGAATTAGAGTGCTTTCTGTTCATGAGAAACTGTGCAGACATCTCAAACACAAAAAGAAGTGAAAACAGATTAAGCACAGAGCTGCAGGCTGCATGTTGTGAAATAACACAGCTTCCTTTGGGTTATTAAGATAAAAGCAACGCTGAGTCTTCTCACACCTTTTCTGCTCTAGGGGACAGTTATTCCTCTTTTCTCTTTTTGTTCCCGCTTTTTTCTGGCGTCCGATCACACAGCGAGGCAAAAACACGAGAAAACAAAACAAAACAAAAAAAGACAGTGACGCAGGCTTGGCCTTTTTTACTTCAAACCAAACTGCTTTCCCTTTGTGGCACACATCCCTATCAATTACTCTACTTTGATTTCAGAGATTAAAAATATTCCCAGAAATGGCTGGGAAAGACGGAGGGGGTCTGCTCCGACAGGCTCTGAGGAAAACACAGAGAGACAATAACAGATGTAGGGCGATGTAAACTGCAGATTACACTGGAGGAGATCATCAGCTGGGTTGAGCACAAAAATGTGCTGTTAGTAAGCTATATCAGCCTGTGCTGAGCTGAAAATGTGAAGCATGGCGAGTCTGAAAAGAACTTTGAAAGATTTCATTCAGCTGAAAGTGAGACAGACGGACTTAAACGTGTAATTGAAGATAAGCTGAAGATATCACGTTGTGTCGAGCCGTCTGGCAGCTTCTTGTTTCCTTAATGACCTCCACATACTTGCCTCGCTGCCTGTGTAAACTCTCATTCATAAGGAGAGGGGCGGGGCCGAGAGGCTGCCAGTAATTTTCCACCATAAAAATCCAACCAAACTCACTTCCCTGTCATTAAAACGCCAGCACCGCCGCTGCTGCAGCTCCTGGTGTGCAGCGCATGCAGGGAAGTCCCAAATCTCCAAAGCAGCATCTGCACACTCCCAATGTCAATACCACACGTTTATTTATCACTCCTGTTTGATGCATACTGATTGGCTGATTAATGCCTGTGAGCAGGAGGCAGAGAGTGCAACAGGTGGATGACCTGAGAGAAGCCTTTGGTTTCCACACATGCTGTGGTGGGATTTACAGCTGTGGAGAGAAAAAACCTCCGACAGCTGCAGATTTTCTCCTCTACGTGAGGAAGATTCTAGAAGACGAACAGTTTTAGACTTTTATATGCTTGAATGCCATGAGTAACAGGTCACAGCCACTAGCAGGAAGCAAAAACAGAAAAAGATGAGCTCAAAAGCTCAATTCCTGTTCAATTTAGCTCATTAAACCACTTGATATTCAGACACAATTCGCAAAATCAGCAACCTTTAAAGCAAAAAATCTCTTCAAAACCTTCAAATTTCTTTGAAAATGTGAAAATCTAGGCTTTTTCTTTCTTTCTTTTTAAATTAAACTGAATGTCTTGAAGGTTTTGGATGAAATGCCCAACAACTTCCTAAATAAATAGTCCGGAGTTTATTAGTAGCTCTGC
Organism: Heterochromis multidens; assembly: GCA_015108495.1. Taxonomy (NCBI): domain Eukaryota; kingdom Metazoa; phylum Chordata; class Actinopteri; order Cichliformes; family Cichlidae; genus Heterochromis; species Heterochromis multidens. The sequence continues at coordinate 18,798 of VUQS01036745.1, forward strand.
TCTTTTTCCTCCTCCAGAGGTGTAATATTTTACTTCACAAAAGTATATCATGTCAGCAAGGTGGTCCACCTCTGCACCACAATGCAGAAAACCCTGCTTAACATTTCATCCATTAAAAACAAACAGGAGCCTGTGGGACAACCAGGCACACAAGGATAAAAAATTTTTCCAGTTCCAATACAATATCAATACCTCGGCTTCAGATATCTGCAGACACTGAGTACAGATCTGGTACCAGTGTTAAATTAATAGACTGAATTGCTCACTGTGAGTAAGACACTGGGAATCATTCCTTTATGTTTAACTCTTTTCCCCATTAAGATGACATTTGACGACCTCCCCTGTACCCTTAATGACGACTTTTGACACCTCGATATCTATCAATAAAGAAGTGGTTTGGCAACCATTAGAATAAGCTCTGGGTTTTTCCAAGGGTAGCCTTGGTAAACTGTATAGGCAGAGATCACCCTCACTAACTTCTGATTCACACCCAGTCATTTTGTTCTGGAAGCAGGCCTGAAATATGACAGGAATCGCTCAGTTCAGAAAAGAGAAACAAGAGTCACTTCAAGTAGGTGTCCAAAGGGGGAAAAAGTTAAGTCAACATCAGGTTCCCCTAAAAATTTGTAAAATAAACCTCACAAATAAAAACATCCAAGAATATACATATTCTATTTGCACTAGTGTCATTTCAGCTTAGTGTGAGAGTCTTTACTGCACTTTGCTGTTATTTAAGGTCTTACAGTCTCACTGTGAGTGCAGCCAAAGTGACATCACTCCACATTTTTAAGCTTCAATGTTGACATTTTGGGCATTTGAAAAAGTAATTGCTAAATCATCAATTAACTGTGATTAACCACATTTTTTGTAAAGCTGAGTTCAGTTTCACTGCCACACCCAGGCCTGATTATTGCCAGACCTGCTGAATCAAGAAATCACTTAAACGGAACCTGTCTGACAAAGTGAAGCAGGCTAAAAGATCTCAAAAAGCAACACATCATGTAAGTTTATTATTCAACAATAAGAAAGAGACTGGACAAAAATGGCATCCATGGGAGAGTTCCAAGGAGAAAACCACTGCTGACCAAAAAGAACACAAAGGCTCGTCTCACATTTGCCAAAAAACATCTTGATGATCCCCAAGACTTTTGGGAAAATATTCTGTGGACTGACGAGATAAAAGCTGAACTTTTTGGAAGGTTTGAGTCCCGTTACATCTGGTATCAAACTAACACAGCATTTCATAAAAAGATCATCATAGCAACAGTCAAACATTGTGGTGGTAGTGTGATGGTCTGCGGCTGCTTTGCTGCTTCAGGACGACTTGCTGTAATTGATGGAACCATGAATTCTGCTCTCTACCAGAAAATCCTGAAGGAGAATGTCCGGCCATCAGTTCATGTCCTGAAGCTCAAGAGCACTTGG
>VUQS01036747.1:0-17901 GCA_015108495.1 Heterochromis multidens
ACACAGCTGAATTCAACAAGATGTAAGCAGATGTTTCATGAGTTGTCTTGGCTGATTTCCATCCCCTACACTGACAGTATGCTGTTTATACTGTCTTTATACTAGACAATATACAGTTAGTATAAAGGTGGATTTCAGTGAATGAATCTAAGCATCATCAGCTTAAATTCAGATTCATCTCTACTATAATTCATGTAACCTAACGCTGACCATGAACACCACAGCCGCTGTGCACCAGTCACACACTGTTCTTTACTGTAAATCCATCACAGTACAAACTAACCTGTTTATTCTGCACTGAACTGCAGAGTATTTTCATGCAACCTTTAAATAACACAAAGTTAGTTTACCTCAGTTTGTTTTGCAGGACGTTTCACAATATGAAAAATCACAACTTCACATCATATACAGATCCAAAATCTGATCAAACACCACTGAGCAGTCCTTACCTTTAAATATAACCTCTCTTCTTCCTCTCCTGTCCTGTCTTTCTTATCTTTCTCCATCTCTGAGTGAAGTTATCTCTCATTCTTTTCTCTCCCTGGAAATACAGCAGCTGGACCTTCAACTAGCAGACACACTGTGTGTGACAATCTGTACACAAACAGTTTTTGTGTTTGCTGATATTTGTTGAGCTGATAGAAACGTTGCATTTGAAATTACCTGACACTTAAAAAACGTTACTCCCTTTATGCTCTCTGTAGCACTAGCTAGATGCTAAAGTACCGGGACCATAACTTACAGACATCTGCACTCGTTCTGGTGTTGTGGCAAAAACAACCACCGGCCCACTTTAACCCCTGACTATGGCACCATAAATGACACATAAATTATATGGTTTTGCCTCTTTCATCTCTTTGTATGCGATAACTGGTGATTGATACACCAATAGGATTGCCTTTAATGTGTTACTGTTTAGGCTCAAATCAGTTTGATATTTGAAGGCGCGCAACGTTAAATAATAACTCCTCTCAAATGTCTTAAACCAAAAGTAACGAGCCTGTTTTGAAAATGTAAGTAGAAGAAAGTAAAGATATTTGTAAAAATGTAGGGAGTAAAAGTGAAAAATTGTCAGAAAAAGAAATACTCGAGTAAAGTACAGATAGCTGAAAATTCTACTTAAGTACAGTAAGTATTTGTACTTCGTTACTTCCCACCTCTGGTCACATCATTATGTAAAACAACATAACCACCATGTTTATTGAACTGCTATGAAGGAACGGAAGTCAATGATCACAATGCTGGATTTCCATCCAATTTATTTGCTGTGTTATGTTTAAAATTATTCAAGTCCCTGTACACCACAGAGCTAGTGATACCATGGGAGGCTGCAGTGAGTGAATCACAATGCAAAGGGCTGAAATACACAGGCACAGCAGCCGAGGCAGAACGCTGTGGCTGGTGTACCCAGGTGCTCCTTGCAGGGATGGGATACAGAGGTTTTACGGCCAACAACCAGGCTCCCAAAGAATATGGGGGTTCGAGGACAGGCCTTCTGACAAGCTCTCAGGTTACTATCAGAGGCTGCTGAGCGAAGGAGCAATTGGCTTTGGAAGGAGGAGGAGGAGGAGGAGGAGTCCAGTGGGCTACAATATATCTAATATGAGAGGTAAAAGCAAAGGGGGGCACAGCTGGAACGCCAGGTACTGCCACTGAGCTTTCTGGGGTTGTCATGGGCCTATGAAGGAGGGTGCTCACCTGATGGCCCAGACTAACGTTTTTACCCCTCCCCTACTTAAGACACTGGTGCCAATTATTCTTTGGGATTCTAACATCAGTCCTATGAGCTTAACTGATAGAGGCTGCTGCTTGGCTGGAACATGCTGGAGTCAGATGGGAAACATTACAGCCACTTAGTCCTTCAGTTCTCTGAAGAAGCCTTTTGGATGAAAGGTGAAATGTCTTCAAACAACTTAAAGAAGTCCAGTCACCTTCTTTCAAGGTCTTAAGGACTACCATGACCTGGATGACTGTGAACCTACACAGATTACAGCCACTTGTTCACTGTCGATTCACCGGAAAATTTACCTGCTCTATTATCACACAGGCTCAAACTGGCATCACACTGACTTGCTCTAAGGAGCTGTAAGGTCACAGACTGTTTAATATCTGATCTGTTGTTTACTTTTGTTCTGACATCCAACCTCTGTTCAGTAATGTCTATAAAAGCTCAGAGCTGCAGTGCATGTGAAAATGGCTGTAGAAGCACCTTAAGAAAAACACTGATCTTTGATACTCTACAGTGTTGCGACTTCTAGTGAGTACTTCTATGTTTAATCTGAACAGACCAGTAGAGTAAAAGTATTGCAGGCATGCTCAGGTCTAAATTGTCAAACCTGGGGCTAAACTGACTCAGTCTGCAGTTCTTTGTTTCTGATATGCAGAAACAATATCTGACAGGCCCAGTAGCCTGGGGGCAATGCTTTGCCTTTTACATGAGATTCACTCTGCATGTCTCAGGTTGAATGTTCCTAGAAAGACATCCCAGTCATTGCTTGATTTACTTTCATACCACATGTACATAAGCACAACGTGTGCAAATCTCACCCTCAGTGTGACAAATTGTAGTAAAATCTGCATTCAAATTAATATTAGACTCACCATTTTAGCAATCATCATGACGTAGGGCCCAGCTTGTTGATTAACAGACAGGATATCCAGGAGTCGCACATACCAGAAGATGATGTTAAGACAATAAACTGTCCTCCCAGGGACGAAGGCATCACCTCCGCCCAACCTCAGGCCAAAACCAATAAAGAAAGTCACAATGGCCAGGAAGTCAGACACGTTGAAATAGTCGCTGAACCACACCTTTATTTTCTGGCTTATTTTGCCAGCTTCAGACATAAACATCTGCAGAGTAAAAGTAGTAACAGACGAGAGAAATGAAATGAGAAAGACATTAACCAACATTCAGTCCTCTAGGACAGGACTACAGAAAGAAGCTGTAATAAAAAGCTAACCTCTATATCTTCCTGTGATATGCGTTAACTCATTATGTACAATATTAACTTACGGATACTAATGCATCGAAAAAAGGAACACTGATCCACACACCTCTCGAATTTTCTCAATGGCAGTCGTGAAGATGTAGAGGATGACCACCCACTCTTGAGGAGAAGGCCATCGAGGCATTTTCACCAGCACCACATATGTGTACAACATCAAGTAACCCAGGTAGAAGAGCTGAATATGGGAGACAAATGACAGTAAGACTCCTGAAAAAAAAACAAATTATTTCAGAAAACACCTTTTGTCCAGATGTAAAATAATAACTCCTCCCTCCTACATGTACCTCAAATGTGAAACAATACACAGCAGATACTCTCTATAGTATATAAATCACATGGGACGAAAATGAAAAGTAGCCCTGGCTGACAAAGAGCCCCTAAATTCAGACAGCTTCCTCTGTTAATTATTCTGAGATGAGGTCAGTTAAGGTCCTTCTAAAGGTCTGAACCTTATCATGGAAGTTTGAGCTGGGAACAAATAGTTATTTCCCTGAAGTCTCTAGCCTCAGAGCTCAGCTGGTGGTTAGCTGTCTGAATAAATATTGTGTGAGAGAGAAATTCAGTCCTCTCCATCTCAAGTGAAACTCACAGTTCCCAACAAAATCAGCTCTCAGAAGGCAGAAGTGGGGCACTTTAGAGGATTACATGATAAATGGAGATGGGAATCCTCAAACAATTGTTATTTTCATTAAAAACAGTTTAGTCACTGCATTTAATATGACACTGATTACTCACAGTGCTAAAAGAAAGTAGATAGCGCACTCTATAGGCTTTTGGGCCTCTTGCCTGCAGCACATTTGCTGTAATATATCAACAACCCCATATTAGTCACAACTGTTACGCTTAGTAGTTCATCTACCCTCTTTGGACATGTACAGAAGAGGAATCGTAGATATACTGGGCAGAGGATGTTGAAGATAGAGCTGCCAGAGGAGGAAGACTAAAGAGAAGGTTCATGGATGTAGTGAAAGAGGACATGCAGACGGTTGTGTTAGAAGAGGATGCAAGAGACAGGATGAGTGTGCCACCAAGACACCAAACAACAGGCAAGTCTTGAGGCAGTAGAATGTGCAACAAAAAGGCAGAATTATTTTGCAAAAGTCTTAATGAAACAAAGTTGTAAAAAAATACTGTCAGCCGCCAGTGGTAGCCCTCAGCCTCCTAGTAGATGCACCTATGGTATGAATTTGAAAGTCCTAGGTGACTTCTCGAGTTATCGCATTCACAAACTTCCACGCCAGGGTGTCCATGTTGCCTACCCGCCTGGCAGGGTGATGACAATACCCCAGCAGCCTTTTTGGCTGAGGGGTAAAAAACTAGGGAATTTAATCAAATAAAAGGAAAGAAAAATAAAACTAAAGAAAATGCAGCCACACAATAAGCTGCCACCTCCTCCCTCCTCTATTACTCACACTGATGTCTTCCCAGCCTCACCTGAATGGACCCTACCACTTAAACAGGTGAGGAAACAACCAAAATATAAATAACCAAAATGCCAGTGACAACCCTGGGTTCTGCTAACAAGCACTTTAAATATGAGTACCTATACTATATAAACTGTATATCAGTATATTCAAAGAATTTCAGTAACTACAGAAAACTCTCTCTCCCTACTCTCTTCTACTGCTCCTGTGCCCCAATTACTCACTGCTCTGGACTTAATCATGCCTGTCTTCACTACCCACTGACTACCAGCTGATTCCCAGGGACACAAGTTACCCACAGAAGCCAACAGGAAAACCAATCAAAACACTGAACTCAGTCTGACCAACCAACTCGGCTACCAAAATACCCAACAGATACTCGTGATCAATAATGTCACACCATAAAGATAATGTGTGGGAACTGGGCATAGTGAAAAGAGGGAAGGAGTGATCCCATCACAGTGAGTTGGAGGCAGATGATCTTCTTATGGCTTAGGGGTCACACAGCAGAAGATGATCATGTGCCCTCTACTGGCCAAAAAGCTATTACCACAGCTTTAAAGCATAACTATCACACTAACATCAAACTAGTCTTTTAACCTATAAATAGCTTGACATTAATATACTACCTTATTTGCTGAGCATGTTTTATTGTGCAGAAATAGATGTGTTTCAGATTCCGCATGTCTGAGAACAGCTGAGAACAGCTCACACCTGACCCCCTAGGAAGCCGCTGATTTTTCTGTTCTTCTAAGTAACATTATTTTTCCACCATTTCTGAGCTCTCATAACTTCTTAAGTACAAGAGGAGTTCAGGAGGGAGGCACTGAATGACACTATATGACTGTTTCCCAGCGGTAGATTGACTCTCAGTTTGGAGAGAAAAAAAAAAAAAGCAGGTCAATCACACTGTAAACTGTGGGAAAGTCTGAAAATGTCCTTCCACACACATGTCCAGTTTCTTAGTGCAACTTTAATTAAGTCTACAGTTGTGAAAACTGTTGAACCTTGACATGCAAGGTGTGAACTGTTGGAAAAATCAGCCATTCTCCCACGGATGATAGGCAAATCAGTGGTGCAGTGATGCACTAATGCATTGAAATTGGGATGAAATCAGCTAAAGCAGATGTAGATAAGCATAGGCAGAGGCTATATTCTGTAGGTTAGTGGGTTTAGTGATGGTATCAACACCTCTCAGTCTTGAACAGCCTGAAAAACAACATTTTCTCTAAAAATGTAACCAACAAAGACCACTCCCAGCCTAGGGTTCTAAGAACTAGCCTTAGGCAACAGTGGCAAAAGTACGAGAGAAATAAGGCAATGTGAACCGGACAGTAAATGAGCGTATTTCGGATAATATGGTTATAACAAAACTTAGTCTATTCTTGGCAAGTCTCTAGTGTTTAATGTTTAAGTTGCAGAAAATTCACACTATTGATCACAGTTTCCACTAAACCTCATAATCACTGCACAAAGACAACCAATAGGAGAGCTCATGCCGTTTGAAAGAAAGACAGATAGATAGACATACACAAACTCAGGATGGTGTAAATAACTATTTTAAGTCAGAAAGGGAGTAGGTAGAAGTTGATGTACTCCTTGATTTGAGAACACTTTGCTGCCCAGTCTTTGCATTTTATTAAAACAAAAACAAAAATACTGGCAGCCACCAGTGCTACCCCTCAGCTTCCTAGTAGATGCACTGTGGTGTAAAATTATAAATCCTAGGTGACTTCCTTCTTGAGTTATCTCATTCACAAGATTTTCAGAAAACTTGACCTCTTGAAAACTTGATCTCAGACATGTTTGAATCTCAGTGACCTTGATCTCAAGTTCAAGGTCACTGAGATTCGAAGTCGTCCGAGATTTTTAGAAGATGCACCTACGGTATGAGTCTGAAAATCCTAGGTGAAATCTTTCTTGAGTTATAGTGTTCACAAGATTTTCAGAAAACTTGACCTCTGACCCTGACCTTGACCTTGAGGTCGAGGTCACCGATATCCAAACTCATCCGAGATTTTTAGTAGATGCACCTATGGTATCAATTTGAAAATCCTATGTCACCTTGTTCTTGAGTTATCGTGTTCACAAAGTTGGGTGTCCATGCCGCCCATCCAGCAGGGTGACAACAATACCCCATCAGCTTTTACCGCCGACAGGCAAAAAGGTAAGGGGGTGGAGGGAGTCACATTGCTCTTCCACTTTGGGATTTCCTATATAAAGGTGCAACAAAAACCACAACTGACTGCTGAATACTGGATTCAATAAAGGACAAAAAAAGAATAATATAAAGACTTCTTCTTAATCTAGAAGCATTAACTGTATGTTTTGGATTGAGAATTTTAGTGTGATTATGTTCCCTGAGCTTTCATGTGGGCGATGCTGTGAGATGCGTCAGGGCTGCACCTTGGGAGTGGTAAAGTTGTGGCAGAAACCTCTTCTCTGGTATCTGATTCCCTGACATAAGGGTGTATTTGAGCTTTAGTTGATGGATAGTTGGTGATTAAATTTCTTAAGTGGAGCAATGCTAGCAAAAAGAGAACTGATGCATCTGAGAAGATCTCAGTGTCAACTTGCTTCTCCTGTATCCTCTTACTGTTAGTCATTTTACTCAGATTTCTACCCATATGCAGCATCAGAGAACTAATACTTTAATGGATAAGTAGAAGCATATTTGTGCGTGTGTGCTTTTACTGTAATCTCCATACCGTGTTGGACCAGAACTTGACAATGGGAGCGTGGTAGAAGGCATAGATTTTCCTGGTTAAAGGCAGCTTCCTGGAGCGAACATGTGTCTCCATGTCACTTTTTGCCTCCACATGGTCATGGGATCTTGTCTCCTTAAACACATCCTGCAAAAAACATTGAAGTGGCCCAAATTACACAAAGAAAACAGGAGATTTAAAGATCTAAATATTACATGAACATCAGTCTTTGGACTTTTCATTGTTATTACACACAGTTACAGCCTTTAATGCTGCTCAACTACAACAAATGGACCATTTTTCAGTCTTTCATTATTTATTTGCTCAAAGTTTTCAGGGATTTATTACAGAGTCAAATTCTAGACTGCATACAAGACAAAGACACTGAGTAAATCTAACCATCTGGATATCTTCTGTGTTCTGGAAGTTGTGTTCACTGTCCTCCATGGTCATCTGGTGGTCATCCTGACTCTGAGGAATGTGAGCCATCTCAGCCTTGGATTTGTACTCCAACAGGAGGATGGCAGGAGGCACCAACATACTCAGAATCACCTGCAGACACATGCACACTCATGTGGGTGGGTGGCGCTATATTTGTTGAGACATCCCTCTGAATTACAAACACTGATGAACCCCATGTTTTTCCTATCCAAGCCAAAAACTAACCTGATGTGTACCATACCAATTTGCAGCTTTTCATAAATTTTTAAAATATTTTTCTGTTTTTTTATAGTGTGATTAATTAACACAATGTAACTCAATTTCATTAGGTCTAAAAGAGTTTTCAGGAAATGTACTCCTAAAATAAAAACTTTATCCCCTGATGAATCATTTAACAAGTACACTAGATTAGGTTTTATTTACACTCATATTTTTGTTGACCATTTAAATAAATCAGAATCAGAATACTTTATTAATCCCACAGAAAATTATGTGGTCACAGTTGCTCCAGGACAGTAAGAAAAGTAATTAACAAGTTTAAATAACAATATTAAATAATACAATATATTACAAAATTACACAATATTACAAATAGCTCTAATAATACAATAACTAATATATAAATATCCCAATAAATTACAGAAAATTGCCTATAGATAAAGTTGAGTTGAGGTGCCCCTCTTATCATACTGCCTTTATTATATTAAGATAATAACAGATACTGAAAGCAATTCTTATATATTAGATCGGGAAGCAAAGCACTAAATCCCACACCAAAATTATGCCAGCTTTATTTGCTACCAAAAATAAAATCTAAATGGAACATGAACCTTGTACCAGGAGTTCTTGCGCATATTCAGCCGTCCCATCCACATGTCTGACAGCAGCATCTGGGTGCAGGTATGAGCCACAAAGGGCCGTAGGTGGGAGGAGACGGCCAGCTTCAAACAGGTGGAGTTGCTCCAGTTCTTTAGCTCATAGGTCAGAAGCTTCATGGCCATAGTCTCATCCTGCCTGAACGACTGCTCCAGCAGGTCCACTGCTAATGTCCCAAACTCACTGAGATACATCAGCATGATTAGTTCACTCCTGATATATAAAAAAAAAAGAATTTCACACATATCTGAAACTTGTCAAAAGCCATAGCAAATCTTACTTTGAGTACTCCTTGAGCTCCTCCGAGGTGTCATCCACCACGTCACTCTTCTTGGCCTCGTAGCTCATAGAGCGGCAGAGTTTGCAGGCCACCAGTGCCTTTGCCATGTTCTCCTCTCCATGCTGCCAGAAGAAGAGTGACATTTTCTGCCTTTTCATCAGCACAGCCCACACCAAGAGCTCATTAAAAGGGTAGGGAAAACGCCGCGTCTCTGGGTCGTCAATGTCCACAATCTCTTCTTTGCTTCTCTTTTTGTTCTGCTCAGTGGAAGACTCGAGCTGAGAAGAGAAGGGAAATGAACAATGGGGAGTTAAGGAGACAGACTTTACTTATAACAATGGCTCCCGATATGCAGACTTAATTCATCACAGCCTGTCACAGTTTTAGGAATGTTTACCTTGGGTTTGTATGGTTGTGCAGTCTTGATAAAGTGGTTATGCCTTGTCTTCTCCTTCTTGTCAGCCTGCATGCTAAAAGACTCGTGACTTTTTCTCAAACCAGGACCTGTTGTATGGCGCCCAGACCTCTGTGCAAAAAAAAGAACCCATATTCATATTTACTAGACTATCTTCCACTTGTTCACAATAGATTTAAAGATACGCATTAAAGCCCAAAATGCATAAACCGGCAATGTCAATGACCAACAAATTTTTGTTGACAGTTTTTGTTTGTTTGTTAGATTGGCAAGATCAAAAGATTTTGGCTTCAATCCATCCATCCATTTTCTGCTGCTTATCTGGGTTTGGGCCGCAGTGGTAGCAGTCTAAACAGAGAAGCCCAGACCTCTCTCTCCTCAGCCAGCTAGTTCTTATAAAGCAGACTGGAGCAGCCAGGGATCGAATCACCAACCTTCCAATTAGTAGATGACCTGCTCTACCTCCTGAGCCACAGCCACCCCAAACAAGGCAGGATAACGAGGTGTTCCCAAGCCAGCTGAGAGACAATCTTTCCAATGTGTCCTGGGTCTGACCAGAGGCCTTCTCTCGGTAGGGATGCCCAAAACACCTCACCTAGAAGGCATCCTAGTCAGATGCCCAAACCACCTTAACAGGCTCCTTTCGATGTGGAGGAGAAGTGGCTCTACTTTGAGTCCCTCACGAATGGATGAGCTCCTCACCCAAATATTAAGGGAGAGCCCAGCCACCTTTCAGAGGAAGCTCAGCCACAGTGATGGGCAAGTCATCCTTCTTGTCCCCAGACTCAGAAGGCGTATTAGTGGGTTTGAGGAGATCCTCAAAGTATTCTTTCCACTGCCTGACTCAGTTAAGGTCAGCAGCACTCTGTCCCCACTCTATACAGTGTGAGCAGGAAGCTGCTTCCCCTTCCTGATTTGCCAGAATTGCCTTGAGGCCGATCGAAAATCTTGCTCTATGGTCTCACCGAACACCTCCCACACTAGAGTTTTTACTTCAGTTACTCATAGGGCTGCACTCCACTTGGCCTGTCGATGCCTGTCGATACCTGTCAACTGCCTCAAGAATCTCGCAAGCCAACCCAAGCTAAACAAGTCTCCTTCTTCAGTCTAACGGCTCCCTTCACCTCTGGTGTCCACCATCTGGTTTGAGTGTTACCGCCATGACAGGTACCAGCCACCTTGAGGCCATAGGTCCCTACAGCAGCTTCTGCAATAGAGGTGCGAAACATAGTCCACTCAAACTCAATGTCCCCAGCCTCCCACGGAATGCTGTCGAAGTTCTGCCGGAGATAGAAGATCTTGCGGACCGGGGCCTCTGCCAGACACTCCCAATGTACCCTCACTACACGTTTGGGTATGCCAAGTCTGTCCAGCATTGATGGCTTCAAGTTAAAACAAAATACAAAGTGAAAGAGTTTTATGACACACATTAATAATGTCAGCTGTTTCTCACCCTACTGTTTCCATGAAGATTGTTGTAAATGATTCGAAAGCGTTTCCTGGTGTAGTTGCACCTGTAAGTCCCGCCCATCAGGTACTCAATAACCAGGCCAACATCAATCAATGTGATTTTATAGTTTGGAGGCAGATGGCTCTGTAAAAAGATGCAATAATCAGAGGTTAAGAAGCTTAGACTTCATATCAGTCAAGTGATTGTATAAACTGATAGGAAATGAACCTGTTTGACATCTCTAACAAGGTGAAGGAGAGTTGGGTTGTTAGGAGGTTGTTTCTGTAATAAAAGAAAATACAAAGAGCACACATTTAAAATGACATATCTTTTATATCTATCACCTCTTTTAATCAGTAGCTAGTACATGATATAGGATGTTACCGTGTTGTAGAGTTCCTCCAGTCGACTGATTGTCAGGAAACGGTGCATGCTCACTCCATTCTCTATGAGCAGCTTAACAAAGTCCACCCTGTCCATTACAAGTGCATCCAACATTGCTTGTTCCAAAGAGCTCACCTACACACACAAACAAAGATACATATGCTGTTATGAAGCATTTTTTCATAGAAAATCATTATCTATAAAACAAACTTAAGGGAAGAATACCAAAAAAAAACAAAAAAAAAAACAAAAAAAAACACACAAATATAAATACAAATAAATATTATCCATCTTCTTATTTACACAAGAGCCAGAAGTCCTCCAGTTTTAAAATAAACAAAGGCACAGAAGGCCGCTTATGAAGACAACTGTAATAGGGTTCATGTTGCAGTCAAGACAAGCAATTCATGGCAGCATGCCCAAGCACAGTCCCTTGGCTCTTCAGACTACAAACTGTGGTCAATAGAGATTCTGAGGTTATTCTGGATAGGTCCAAAGGTTTGTAGCTAATGCTGAGCTAAGCAAACATTCCTGGGAGTTGTGGCTCATGCACACACAAACAAACATGCAGACATACCAGGAGCTGCTGTCCGTAAACAAACACATGATTCTTGGCAATGTCTACACGGTCCCAGGCCAAAGTCAGGACCAGCTGATCGAAGGCAGACGCATTTGTGCCTGAAACACACAGGTACAGCCATGTGTAAACACACAAAAACACATTACTTCACAGGCAACTAAAGCCTTATTAACTGTGTATTTCCTGTTAGCCAACACACAGGATTAGAGGGCATTAGCAGAGCATGCCCAGCACAGTAATACAGTCAATTACACACTAATACAGCTACAGAGCAGATTAGACTACAAAGTAAATCCCTGCTCAGTCCACTGGTCTCTTCTACACTAATCGGCCTGATTGTACTTTAGAAGCCATCTGAATCAAATGATCATGACCACAGTACACACAATTTATGTGTCTGGATGTAAAAAAAATAAAGTACATTTTTAAATCTGAGCCCTATTTTCCCCATCTTTTTGTGTCTTATCTTCGCCTGCAAACGGAAACTGAGAAAGGAAGCAAATGTGTAAAAACAGCTGTTACTTTTTCATGCTTCCGTCAACAAATTAGTCTAATCTTGACAGGTCTTTGGATGGTCTGAAGGACCCTTTTACACTCTTGGAAGAAGAAAAAAAAAAAGAGTTTGGACTATGTTTGGTTGAAATTAGTCTTCAGGCCCAAAAAAGATTAAAAAAAAAATAGTGCCCATGTTTAATAATACCTGAATGTTTCTTCTATATAAGTGATTCACCCTGTTAAGACAACCTTCATCTTAGTGGAAAACTCAAAGATCTCTGAAGAAACCCCAATATTTTTAAAAGTAATAAGAGCTGTTGCACCCCAAGATCTTTTTAAAGGCGAGCTATTGTTGTGCTAAGATAACAGCACCTTAGGCTGACAAATATTTGCCTGAGTGGATACTTCAGCCACAGGCCTCAAGTTTTATCTTCTGAATGTCTGAACTGGTTTCTCCATTATATCCATCAATTGTAGTCTTAAAATTTTCTACCTTTTGTCTAAATAAACTGGAATGAGGGTGAACAAGAAGCACAGATGTGCTGCACTTAATCTCATTCACCCCTTCTGTCAAGAGAAAACAAAGACCACCTGCATGTTAATTTAACAACATTTTAAGTATATTATTTCATACACATTTAAAAAAAAAATTTAAATCCCAAAATAATGACAAGACATAATAAAAAAGTTTTTTTTAACAGGATACAGAGAGGAGTGGGATAAGGTTGTGAGAGACAGAGCTCAGTGACTGTTGGAATAAGGAGGCCATGTGAATGTGAGCAACATGATCTCCTCAGAGCTGAAAGAAAAGGGCACACTGGGGCGAACTGTGTTCTCAAAGCATATCTATATCAGAATAAAAACATCACAAAGTCTTGAAATCTTAACCTCTAAATGCCAACGGCTGCAGTATATGAACACACTGAATCAACTTTATGTGACTTCCCCTCTTGGCTCCTTTATTAAAGAAAATGAGGGGATAAAAAGGTCCAAAGAAAATTCATCTACTAACCTTGGAGTAAAGCCCTTAGAATGGCTACATCAATATCCTGGTGTTCCTCAGAACTGATGTGAAACACAGTGATCTGTTTTCCAAAAAAAAGGAAAAAAACAACAACAAAAAAGCACTTATTATAAGGCTCCCACAGACCAGATCCACATGGTTGAAGTTGAACTCATACCAACAATGAAATAATTTCTACTACTTCGTGAAATCAGTTGTTGTCACCCATATGCAAGAAAGCAGATTTTACATCAGAGATTCACAGTCATCGCTGCAGTAATCCATTAACTGGTTCAGGGAGTTAAGAGGATTTCAATGAGTGAGACTTACAGGGCAGTGTATAAGGAGAGATGTAAAACATGATACAATTTACATCAGAATTTGTGCTCCTCTGACTCAATCCATCTCTACAATTTTTAGGTTTGGCTGACTTTCTCTTTCCCAGGATTATAATGTGTTTATTGCCAGTGCCAATCAAAACCTATGAGTGTAATTAGAAATAAAATACTCATAATGTCCCTCTTTTGTTTTTAGTATGAAAGTAAAAGTAGTTGTTGATTTGGATCAGTTTCAAGTAAAACTGTGCAATTAACCAAAATTTAGATTAAATTATAAACAATTATGAAAAAAAAAAAGTTATGAGATAAAATCTTTTTGGAAATAATTCTCTCATTTTCCCTTTCCTTTATGCTCCTCTCTTAAACCCCTAACTCACTCCCTTACAGGATGTGGCAGTTGTAGTTCAGCTCAATCCAAGATGACAAGTAGACAGATGTTGATTAACAACTATTAAAACCAATTCAGCCGTTTATAATAAAGACACCAATGTTAAGAAATGTTTCAAAAGTTGAGTTACGGTTTTAAATAATCATGATTATAATTTTTATCCCAATTTCAAGGATGTAAACACATCAAATGTAAACACACATAACAAAACGACAACAACAAAATACATGGTTATATCCCACAGACTTCTTGATAAGATTAAACTTTGTGCTTACATCTCACAAACCCCTTCTAGATGGGTGTCTTTGGGTGGAGATAAAGTCTCAGTTTTGTTTGGGTGGGGGGCCCATAGTATCAGACTTGGAAAACACCCTGCTTGAGTTGAAACCTGAACCACAGTCTTTCACTACCTGTGGTGCTTTTAGCTTTCATACATTTCTGTTTCATCTGTTTAATCCCTCTGAATTTCACAAATCACTCTTGCTGTGAGGGAAAATTAGTTAATATGAATAAGAAGTGACAGCAACTACATGTTATTTTAAAAAAAGTGAAAGTTTACCAGTTCTTTGCTCTTCATGCACTCCATTAGAGTCTGAAAGAGATGGATTGCTTCACCCTGGCTGAAGTTGAAGGTTTTCTTGATGGTTGCAATGATGTCTGTTTCCACTCCATCAGGAAGACCGCTGTGGAATAGTTAAAATATGGTTAATGTCACACTACTGAAACACAGCTATCAAATGCTTTATGGGTCTGATTCCACCATATTACTGTGCAACACTTCTTTAGTAACACAGATGATTGTGTTTTAGGGTTGCATGCAGTTCTGGACTAATACTGGTGACAGAAAGAAAGGGTGATTTGATGCAGATTTTTTTCCACTTAATTTTGTAATGCATTTGTCCTTTTGTGTCGGGAAAAAAAATAAATTCTTATTAATTAATCTAAAGGTGAACCCTACAGTCATATTTTTATTCTTTGACTGTACTGGAGTAGCACTGCATGATAAAAATACTTTTTCGAATCCTATACTGAGCCTTGGAGCAACCCTTCATTTCATCCCAGTGGTTCTCAAACTGTGGGGCAGATCCCACTGGTGGATCACAGAGAGCCAGGTGAAAAATATGAAGTGAAATATGACGGTTTCAATTTTTAGGGAAAACAAACAAGAATTTTCTGATGCTACCCTCACTGACTGCTGTTTAGGTAAACTTGAATGAGGATCCTTTCTTTATTGTCAAAGATTGATAAAAAACTATGGTGTGCAGGGCATTATTTTTTCTGGATCCTGAAGTGGAGAATGACAGAAAAGGTTTGAGAACCATTAATTTGAACTCTTTCCTATTAGCTGCCCCTTGGAAACAGAGGGTTTGAAGGTGGGTGGGTGTTCTATGCTTGAGATGACCATATTAGGAATACCTGCTCTCATTGGTATCATAAAGAGCCAAGATTAGAAAAAAGAAAAACTGTCTTTGAACTCTTCACCAACTATCTGTGAATAAGTACAAATGAACTAAAACAAAATAAAAATCATGAAACCAGATCCCAGACAAAAGTTAAGTAAACTGAATGCATGTAGGCCAATACCAATGTTCATCTGATAAATTGGGTGCATCTCTACTCATCTTAATATGGTATAGACCTTTAAGTAGAAATTTTCTTATCCCAAAATTCTAAACTATGACTTTGATTACTACGTTATAGCACTATATGAGACGTTGTATTGGATTTGACAAAATAAAGTAAACTATAAAGCAAAAGTAACATGTACATCAAATAAAAATTAATCTGAAAGTGGCCTCAGTTCTCTGGTTCATTGCTAATGACTTGCTTGATGTCTCAAGAGTACATGAACACATGTATAAAATAAATAAAAACAAAAACAAAACCGTACAAAATGTTATGATTTCGATTCGCCCTGAGTTCCTCAAGGCCCTGGATGTTGTAGGGCTATCTTGGTTGAAAAGTCTCTGCAATGCTGCATGGAGTTCTGGGGCCGTGCCTCTGGATTGGCAGACTGGGGTGGTGGTCCCCATCTTTAAGCAAGGGGACCGCAGGGTGTGCTCCAATTACAGGGGAAAGCACACTCCTCAGCCTCCCCAGGAAGGTCTACATCAGGGTACTGGAAAGGAGAATCCGCCTGTTAGTCGAACCACAGATTCAGGAGGAAGAATGCAGTTTTTGTCCTGGTCATGGAACACTGGACCAGCTCTTTATCCTCTTGAAGATATTCGAGTGTACGTGGGAGTTTGCCCAAACAGTCTACATGTGGTTTGTGAACTTGAAGAAGGCATTCTACCACGTCCCTCTGGCCCATTGCTACAAGCCATTCGATCCCTGTACAACTACAGTGAGAGCTTGGCAATAAGTAGGACTCGTTCCCAGTGTGTGATGGACTTCGCCATGGCTGCCCTTTGTCACCAAATCTTCTCATAATTTTTATGGACAAAATTTCTAGGCAGAGTCAAGTGGTGGAAGGCTTCCACCTTGGTCGTCACTGCTTTTTGCAGATGATGTGGTTCTCTTGACTTCATCAGATGGTGGTCTCCAGCTCACACTAGAGCGGTTTGCAGCTAAGTGTGAAGCAACAGGAATGAGAATGAGCGCCTCCAAGTCCAAGGCCATGGTTCTCAGCAGGAAAAGGGTAGAGTGCCTATCCCAGGTCCGAAATGAGTTGCTGCCCCGAGTGGAGGAGTTTAAGTATCTCAGGGTCTTGTTCATGAGTGAAGGGAGAGGGGAGCGTGAGATTGGCAGATGGACTGGTGGAGTGTCTGCAGTGATGCGGACACTGTACCGGTCTGTTGTGGTGAAGAGAGAGCTGAGCATAAAAGCAAAGCTGTCAACATACCAGTCGATCCTTTCAGGAAAGTGGAAAAAAACAAATAAAACAAAAAATAAATCAAACGAAAAAATAAATGCATTAATTAATTTTAAAAAACTAAACAACAACAAGGGATAAGTTCACCCTGCCTGGGGTAGGATTACTGGGGCCCCACCTTAGAGCCAGGAATAGGGAGGACACTTGAGGGACAGCACCTGGTTGCCGGGCCTTAGTCCATGGGGCCTGGTCGGGCACAGCCCGAAGAGGCAACATGGGCCTGCTCTCCTGTGGGTGGTGAACTGTAGGGGTCAGGTGAAACTAGCTCTTGGGACATGGCACCTCTTTGTTAGAGAAGGAGCCTGAGTTAGTGCTTGAGTTTGAGAGATACCGGCTAAATATAATTGGGCTCACCTAAATGAACAGCTTGGGCTCTGGAACCTGTTTCCTGTAGAGGTGCTGGACTCTGTTCCAATCTGGAGTTGCCCTCGGTGAGAGACAGTGGGCAGGGGTTGGTATACTTATATCCCCCGGATTGGCTACCTGTATGTTGGGGATTTCCCCGGTGGATAAGAGGGTTGTTTCCCTGCACCTTCAGGTCGAGGAACAGGTCCTGATTGTTGTTTGCGCTTATGCACTGAATGAGTGGCCTGCCTGATCTGATTGCAGGTTGATTTTGTAATGTCAACAGATCTGTGGGGACAGGGGTGAAGAGAGGAGCTGAGCTGTCAACTGAGAATTCTGGACAGATCTGGTGCAGCCAAACATATAGTGAGGGTGTGCTGGGAGCATCTGTGTTTGGGGTCATTGTCCTGTTGAAAAATAAATGATGGTCCAACTAAACGCAAACCGGATGGGATGGCATGTTGCTGCAGGATGCTGTGGTAGCCATGCTGGTCAATGCTTCAATTTTGAATAAATCCCCAACAGTGTCACCAGCAAAGCACCCCCACACCATCACACCTCCTCCTCCATGCTTCACAGTGGGAACCATGCATGTAGAGACCATCCATTCACCTTTTCTGCGTCGCACAAAGACATGGCGAGTGGAACCAAAGATCTCAAATTTGGACTCATTAGACCAAAGCACAGATTTCCACTGGTCTAATGTCCATTCCTTGTGTGTCCTGGCCCAAAGAAATCTCTTCTGCTTGTTGCCTTTCCTTAGTAGTGGTTTCTTAGCAGCTATTTGACCATAAAGGCCTGATTCGCGCAGTCTCCTCTGAACAGTTGATGTAGAGATGTGTCTGCTACTAGAACTCTGTGTGGCATTTATCTGGGCACTGATCTGAGGTG